>JBAHVQ010163112.1:0-21164 GCA_036872915.1 Nanipora kamurai | reverse complement strand
GCGTCTCACCGGTCATCAGAAGGTTGCGGGTTCGATTCCCATCTAGGGCTCAGAAATCGTTTTTCTGAGATAACGAGATCAGTTGTCTGTCTGTTGAATAAAATCGTCTAGCGTTAGCAGAACAAAATCATTAACGAGAAACGAACGTTCGTCAAGTTTGTTTCCTCAGGAAAACGATTTCTGAGCCCTAGACGGGAATCGAACCCGCAACCTTATACTCACGATATGGTGAATTCCGATATGTGACTTCCGCTTAGGAAGTACATATGACGAACCTGCACCTTAGCTCACCATCTGAGTCTTGGTAGCTCAATGGTTAGAGTCTCACCGGGTCATCAGAAGGTTGCGGCTTCGATTCCCGTCTGGGGTTTAGAAATCGTTTTTCAAGAGGAAACGAGCTTAACGAACGTTCGTTGGTCACCTGATGTATACCAAGCTATCACGTGAACCAGATTAGTGTTCGGCATTTAGTAAAATCATTAAAAGTCAGCAAAAGTCAACCTTGGTAGTGAAAGTATTACGGCAACCTAACTTTCTCACCCATATCAGCTATTATTTCCCAAATCATACTGTTGTCAAAACGAGTTGCCCATTTCAGTTTTGATTGATAGTTGGGCAATTACCAAAAAAAAAATTCCTGCTCGGGGGAAGAATGGAAAAAACATCCGAGCGAGCCGTGTTTTGTAACAGCCTAGAAAGCAAATGAAACAAAAATTCTTGCTCAACAAAAACGTGAAAAAAACTTACGTTCGGTAAAAACCAATCATGTACAGATAAAATCCCCCCGTTTTGAAATTGACATTGTGAGAGCGATAAGACGTGACTGGTCCAGGGTGCATTTACGTGGCAATGACTCATCCCAGCCTAGGCTTTCACGTTGAGGGAAATTTATAATTTCGGCTTTGGCATTTGTTCATCGTTGGCCACAAAAAACCGAATCCGCTGTACGAAACGAAGGCGCGGATGGTCAAGATGGCGGTGGGAAAGAAAGAAGACATTCAAAACTACACACAGAAGTTTAAAGTGAGCAAATTACGTCGGGGGTAAATTGCCCAAGGAAGCATACTTGCATATCCTGTCTTACGCAGTTTTTTTGCCAGAATCACGACTTCGACTGGAATCTTATCATCTCGTAATTCTGCGAAGTGGCAAAAGAGGCCAAGTGGCAGAAACGCAGTTGGTAAGTACAATATATAAAACACGGTATAATTTGGTGGCGCCGACGGCTACGTAAGTTTAACTATTCTCCTGTTTGTGGAATAATACGTATAAACAAAGTTAAAGCCATTATTTTGATTCTTGTCAAAGTTTAAATCAAATCATTTTCAACACAACTTGTGACCATAACAATGCGAATACATGTTTTTATCCACGGATTAAATATTGCAAGAAATGGGCAGCCATAAGGGGAACTCATCATGCGCCGGAAAGATCGTTGGGATGAAAATGGAACAAGAAATTCAGCTTACAAGATCAAGTGCCATGACTGGAGTTTCAGTAATTACGGTCATCATTAACCTTACTCAGGAAAGATAAGCTGAATTGACCTTCAGCCGTGGTCGGTTCACAATCGCAATGTTCGCGAGCTACGTCGTAGGAATGTAATTTTTAGTACTATACATCTGCAACGTTTCAGTACTTCTTCAGGGTTCTCATTAGGTTAAAAAGTGGCAGGTGAATTTGACAAAGTGGACGGTGAAGAACAACCATGATAGCGCGAGCGCCGTGGGCGCGAGACATCTAGGGGGTACGGGGGCTTGCTCTCCCGGAAAAATTTTGAAATCTAGAGACCCTGAAATGCCATTTCCAGCGTTTTGGAGCTGATTTTACAGAATTCTGAGAAATCTAAATAAAGAGCGTAATTTCGTGTATTCCGTGCACAACGAGATCTCGGTTCCAATCCTTTTTCTGTGAATCTAGTTCCCAGTCCATGCCGAAAAAATGGAGTTTGATGTTGACAAAGCACGATCTGTCGATGCGCTGGTATTTCAACTCATTTTCAAGAGTTTAAGAACGCGATAGAAAGACTTAAACAAAGACGACGAATTTCGCCGGGCACCGGCTCCCAATGAGAACCCTGCTTCTTACTGCTTCCTTTTTGAGATTTCCCTCGTTTTGCGAATTTTAATTTGTTGGTGTGGAGCAGATGACGTGAAAAGTTAAGTAATTTTCATGTTTCAAAAGCATAAGTATCTTTGAAGCGAGATCAGTTTCTTACGATCTAAGTACGTCATTTGTTCTCGTAAAATAAAAATGACAAAAAAGCTCATAACCGGAATAGTAAAATATTTTTTCCGTTAACCTTCATTAAAAAAATAAATAAAAGAAACAAACAAACCGATAAATAGGTGAGTAAATAAAAAAATTAAAAAATAGTAATTAGCTTTGATGCGCAAGCGAAGGGTTACAGTTCAACGAATAACGAGCTACCAAGCTATTGTAAGCGCCCTCTATTCAAAGAGATTATTTTCATGATGTACGCACTTTATACACTTCAATATTTCTGTGTATTATTTTGCTGTATATATATATATATCTTTATATTATTTTGCTGCTGTATCAGAACATTTTAACTAAATTGGAGAAAGCTCTCCAAATTCATACAATTTAAACTTCGTTCCTCATAAAAATGATTTTAGCAGTAGTGATTTACAAATGTAAAAAAATTTAAAAGTACAAAGTGTAACTTCATTTCCTGATATTGACCACGGTAACATTTAAAATGTAACAGTGACTTCTTGGATATCTTTATATTACCTGAAGGAAAGCTTAGACTTCAACTAAATTTTCCTCAAATTAATCAACTGATTTTGACTTTTCGAACAAAAAAAAAGAAGCACTAGATCCATAAAGACTCGCAAAAACTTTAGTAATAACGAGCTGTGGTAAATAATTTAAATCTAACATCGGCGTTGAAAATTTTTTTTTACCCCAAAAAGGGAAAAAGATATAGGAGATGAAGTAAACCATATTTCGTCCATTCAGAATCCTTAGCTGAATCTTAAAATATCCTAACAAAATTTTCAGACCATACTTCGGTATTACGGGTATACCGACTCCTTTAAAGTTTCCCTCGCCATGACTAGGACTGTTTGAACACCTCAGGTAAATACTTTCGCATTACGTCTTCACACTCAATTGAAGAGTAATCAACAGTACATTACATGCAATAATTTTGAAGCACTTTATTAAGCCTACCAGCTGAAATAGCGTGAGATATCTTTTCCACCACAAATATTTTCTAAGCGAGGGGAAGATGCTTAAACCATAATACGTGTACATTACCACGTGGACAAAGGCGTTGACCATAGAGCTATAGAAGGCTAGAGAAGCGAAGACATAGGAAACATACTTAGGACATGCACAGTCGATCATTGCGGCAAGGGTTTTAACGAAACCGTAAAGCTTTTGAAGATGTAGACTTTAACAAGATATTCACACAACCCCACTGTATTTGAGCAATTTGAGCAAGTTACTGGTCTGCATCCCTTAAATGAGTGCCCTGATTTTTTTTAGCGTCAAGGCAGCAACGCCAAACAACTTTGCTAAATTCAGAACTCCTTACTGCATTTTGAAAGAAATGAAAACTTTCTGTTCTCACGAAACTTCTTCCTAAAACTTATAATTAGCACCTTACCAACACCGAAAATGCCATAAAAATCCATTAACATAAGAAAAACGCTTAAATACAAAGTACAGCCGAATTCCCGACGTGCTTCTAAGGGAGAACCTTCGAAGCAAAGCTTCGTTTAGATAGTTTGTGTTTTGGCAAACAAGGTATTAAATTTTGTCTGGTAATTATATAAGGTGGGGGCAAATTTCAGTTGGGCAGTAATTTTCGGAAGGTGGTTAGATTCTGTGCGGGGTAAATTTTAGTGCTTAGTAACTTTTGGCGGATAGCTGTTTTCAGACGGGTTGTTGCTTAGGATTAAAATTAGGTTTTAAAATGAGGGTTATTTTGGAACATTTTATTATATTGTTTCACCACTTACAGCTACCACCTGGTACCCATTTAATTCCTATCCACCACAAAGCCAATATTGATGTATGATGGTAGACATGAAGGAAGGTGATCTGGTTGTTCTTTTTACGTAGAATAAAGAAGACCTAAATGTGAAAAATCAATTCATTAATATTTAGGGATACTGGACGTAATATTTTAAAGCCGAAAATGAGGTCTTGAGGTGTTTTCCTGCCCGAGCAATCGGTTCCAGTTTGAGGCGCCACCGAAGGACAAGAAAACCGTCCAGTCCGAATTCAAGGTTTTAATTGACTTAAAAAAGCCCTCACTACTTATGCTGCCGTATTGCACTCAAAGGCCAATTGAAATGTATAGTTCCATGGGATTGCTCCTTAAAAGAATACAACTCACCGAGTAACTTATTATTTAATGATACACGTAAACTCCCAACGAGTATTTTTAACTGAGCATGTTCCTTAAGCTCATATCTACTAAAAAATTTCTGACCTCACGTTGGGAATAAAATTGCCAATCTTCAAGTTACTGGTGAGACTATCTAACCACTGAGCTACAAAGACTAAGACGGCAGACTTTTTTCACATGAACAATTCAACCTTCGCACAGCCACTCCAACTGACTCCTGGTAGTTCATGCAGTGGTGAGGACTTTTGAGCTTAAGAATAGCAAGTTAAAGTTTGAAACAAAAAGCTACCACACACTGAATATCTATCTTCGTTATCCCGAGTAATTCATAAAAAAAGATACACATGTGTTGATGAATAAATTCAACGAGCAGCCGGTCTGCAACTTCATTACTGATAAATTCTTATCAATGTTTGAGTCCCTGTCGCTAAACCATGGTGCAATACGAGAGTCCGTACGGTGCATGCACTATGGTTATCTATATTTACCAGTGATGGTGTATTTAAACGAACTGCTATTGTGAAAACCGCAAACGTCTCAAAAGTTGCAGGATTACTGCGATTTACAGGATTATTTGCCAAACAATGCCTAATTAACACAAAAAGTTGAAAGGTTGGCAGGCTGCCGAATTTATGATAAAGAATTCTGACGTTTCGAGCCCTTCGTCAGTTTTATACTTCCTACGCAGCATCCTAGTTTTATATCATTGTCCTAATGCTTAATTAGCATTCTTACTTAGGATTAAGAACACTGGTCACTGGCGAACCAGCAATATTGTTCATCATTCACTCCGTAATTTTATTCAGAAAAAGTAAAGCAAAGTTGGCTAGTTTAAAATCATAGCTTGGAACACGGAAAAATGCATTTTTAAATGTATTGTTGATTACATTGCTCGGAGGTGCAGGGTATACAAGTATTTACATTTCAGTTAATATTAAGCGGTGTCATGTGTTCGTGGTGTGTTGTAATTAATCAGAGAAGTCTAACGGTGCTACGGGGCCGTAGTATGCATAGGGAACACTGACGTTTTCCCAGCATATCGGCTGTTGTCCTCCATGACACTTTCGCTTGGATCGTAAGTATTTCGTTTTCGTATCTATGCAGTTCACAAAGTTTATAAAATAGAGGGTAAAATTATTGAACTTTGGTCAGCCAGTCAGGGAGAGCCTCTCTCTGTAATGGTTATCGGTGGCACAGTAGCGGCGTAAAGTAAAAGCTACAGGATTTGTAAGAGTTGTCAACTCGGCAAGATACTTTCAAAGATTATTTTTTAGTTCCTTAAGGTTGCTTTTAAAAATGTTTGCCTGTTAATTATAAATAAGGAATTAAGCAAAGAAATTGCAAAATTCGTTTGCTTCACTTGTGTTTTAAAAGTTTCCAAATCATTCTTGTCGATTTTTGAACTTTTCCATTTAACAGTTAGATTATGAGCTAAAGACTTTCATGGAGGGATAATTGACGATAAGGGCGATGCCCAAGGCAACTAACATTGCATGAAAATTTGAGAGCGAATCATCAAACAGTTCCTTTATAACTCTGCAGGACGCAAAGCATAAGCCTTGTTTGTGTATGAAAAAAGGTTGTTTTCATGGTGTTACGCACGAGTAACAATCGAGAACCCTGTCCATCGATAATTACAAAGCCATTGAAAACCTTATACATTGGAATCATCGATGCGGACTATACTTTTCAGGAATGTCTCGTTACATCTTACAACTTGAGCCGAGTCATTTTAATGATTCCTTAAAGCTAGTACTTTAGACAATCATTCAGGATTAGAATTTAGATTATGAATGGTTTTGCACTTTACTTCTGAAATCTGACCTTGTAACTACAAACACGGCAAATTCTTACCGTATCCAACAATTCATAATATTTTGACAAGTAAAACCACCAAAGTGCATTTGTAACCTAAGAACAGACAAAAAACAAAGCATTAAACGTAAGGAGTGTCCCTATTTTACAAAGAAATGCATGCATATGATTCAACCAGGAAAAGAATGCTGCTCCATGACTTTGTATTACGAATACACAATGATCTTCGATTTACCAATCCAACCTTTTACTATCTAAGCCGCAAGTAAAAGCTGGACTTTGCATGCGTAGGCAACAGCCTCTTACCATGAAAAACGGGAATACCTGGACTAAGGCCGTCAGCTACCTGTGCACAATATGTATGAATGTACTTTCTTTAATACTATACTTAATGTCGAACACAAACTCAGTTCATGTGGGAGCTTGGTAAATCTCAGACGACTAGTGGACGTTCGTCAAGCTCGTTCTCTCAGAAAAACGATTTCTGAGCTCTAGACTGGAATCGAACCCGTAACCTTCTGATGACCGGTGAGACGCTCTAACGATTGAGCTACCACGACTCAGTTGGTGAACGAGGGTGCAGGTTCAGCATATGTACTGCCTAAGCGGAAGTCACGATATGATAATAATGATAATAATAATAATTATTATCATATCGTGTCTTCCGCTCAGGCAGTACATACGATGTACTGCCTCAGTGGTTAGAGCGTCTCACCGGTCATCAGAAGGTTACGGGTTCGATTCCCGTCTAGGGCTCAGAAATCGTTTTCTGAGAGAACAAGCTTGACGAACGTCCACTAGTCGTCTTTCTTCAATACTGTTAGTTCAGATTAGAGTTAGTTTTTATATCTACCAATTTGTAGCCTATTGGGCATGCTTACCTTTCTCACTTAGGAGTGCTGCCGTTAATATCGGACAACGGCATTCACTTAACTGACTTTAAACTTATTTCAATGACATTCACTTAACTGACTGTAAATTGACTTATAACTGACTCTTTTATCCACGTTTTTGGAACCGATTCAATTTTGTTTTCCTTTAACCATATCGACTCCTTATTTCAAGTCATTTTAACTTACTTGAAACAGTTTCATTTTGTTAAACCTGTCCAATCATAAAAAGTTCCACTATCTTATATTAGTTTTTGCCAGAAACTTCCTCTTATCCCCAATTTCATATTCCTGCCCTAATTGTCTTTTATTCCTTCCTTCTGTTCCTTATGTCCTCTAATACAAAACATCGTGTAGTCACCCACCAACTTTCCTAACTGTGTAGTTCGGCCAAACTTCATACATCTCGACATTTAACTCTGGCATCGTAAAGTGTAATCATTCTACCCGGGCCGAAATTTTCACCGCTGTCAACCGGGCAGAAAAATTCCATGTAATCGCACGACAAAATTTCAGGGTGAAAACTGAAAAACGCGTGGGAACCATGTTAAAATACAAAAATGACGAAGGTCTGCCTCGCAATTTCCCCGTGAATTCACTTTCGATGTCGATCTCAGTCCGGGTTGAAATTTTTCCCCTGAATAAACGACTAAAATATATCATCGTGCCTACAGCTGCCCTGACTCCCACCCTCATTCAAACCGTAATCATACTCTAGACTTATAATAAGTTAGTAAAACTCTCTCTAACTCTAACTCTCACTACATACTGGTATACTCAAACTCTAACCCCAACTCCAACTCTAATTCTTACACCGACTCTAACTCTGATACTAACTCTTACTGTAGCACTAACTCAAACCCTTGACCTAAAACAAGGTCTAACCCTAGCCTTAATCCGTCTCTAATCCTACCCATCCTCGGCGCAGATATATAATCCTTACTTAGGAAGATTGTGGTTAGAACGAAATTCCCGTATGGATTAAGGAACTATTTAGAACATCAAATGGACTCAAAAAATTGAAAAGGTTAAAAAAATTAAACTGGTCCACACATAAAAAATGAACTGGTTTAAAAAAATCAAAGCAAAGCTTAAAACTCAAAACGACACATGCACGTCAAAATACTGTCAGTATCGTCTCACCCTCATGTGCTTTGGATCCGTTGTGATGATAACTTTCTCACATGCATAGCTGTAGCCTGCCTTCATAGATCCAATCAATAACTGAAGATAAAATAGATCAGTAGTAAAACTCAATCTACAGAGTGTAGAGAGTGTAGAGAGTGTAGGTGTTATTAGGATCCAGGTCCCAACTTATCTCAGATTTGTTGTCGAGCCCTCACGGTCTAGTGGTAAGACAACCGTACCGGCAAACGGGAGACGCGGGTTCGATTCCCGTTGGGGAACTCACAACTTTTCTGAGTTTTCATAAAGCTTGGAGAACGAGCCTTTCGTTGTTATAGATCAGTAGTGTTACTTATTTTGTAATTTCTCATCATCAATTGTTTAAAAAACCCAGAAGAAATGGCTGTCTAACTAGTAGTTGTAAGCACAGATTCGTAATCCTTCTGATTTACTGATGGCATCCTGTAGTGACATAAATTATTGGTTATGATAAATCACCATGCAAATCAAAATTGAAAAGACATAATCTAAGTATAAAGTAAATTTCAACTTCGAAAACTCAGTAACTATATTGTCCAATTACGTGCATATTTGATCGTGTGCAAAGGCTTTTATACCAGATAGGACTGTCATTCTGATTAGCACGGAGCTTTGTTACTTAATTCAAATAGCGTTTAATTAGTATAGGTAATCATATGGTAGCGAGTGTAATTAAGGATTTACACCATGGGTGATATTTGAAAATTGTACCAAAACTGCACAAGCCGTCAGGCGAGCGCAATTTTTGGCATAATTTTCAAATATTACGAGTGGTGTAACTCCTTAATTGCATGAGCAAAATCATACAATTCCTTATTTATTATAGACCTGACAAAATTACGTTCTTGTCCATTTTGTATTTACATCGTTAAAAATATCATGCTTCATTACCGATAGCACGAAAAATTCCCTACAAGTGTTCTTTGCCTAAAGGTCGAATCGTTTCGATAAAAATTCCGGCGCTAAAGGAAGACAAGTCTTTGGAGAAGCCAAAAAGTTCACTGAATCCATAGTTTCCAAAACGAACCGCCATTTTGAATTTTGTTGTTATGGATTCATTATTCTCTCGACCAATCAGAATGCAGTAGTTTTGTCACCCGTAACTCTTTATTTTTTACACTGACATAGACGGCACTCAATATCTGCAATTCTGAAAATGACTTTTCCTTATCCCATTTTCTCATTCTCTTTCTCTTGACTATCCCGATGATACTAATCCCATGGTGCAAATCAATTTTACGGTTAATCTCCCTAATGATTAGTAAGGCAATTAGCCCTTGTTTTCGGTCATCTAGGTCGATTTTTTTGTAGTCGTGTAATCAGTATCTTAAAGCACGTGTACATCAAGTAATTATTGAGTCTTAGTTACCTCAATAAAGCAATATAGATTTAACATCATTGCTCCAAAGTTGTATGCAGCCATTGGTATACGCAGCTCGACCGCCTGACGACCATCCATTAGTCTTGGTCCAAGTTTTACAACTAACATGTATATGGAGATTGCAAACAGAGGACTGTATATGGACGGTACAAGGAACCACTTATTGCTCCTAGGGTCTATATCAATTGAGATAATATTCCTCAAGGTCAGCATTGACTTTGTAATTGTATTTAAAACTCCAAACTATTAAACGATGAATTGGCACGGGGTTGGCTATATATTACTAAAGATTGTTTGAACTTCATGCAGTTTAACATTTTTGCTCGCTAGTTTCTCCAGAGTACTTTATTGTGTCTACTAGCACCCTATCCGCCTGTATTATCTCCTCTGTAAAAAAACTAGCGTTTTAACTTTAGCTTTCCCAATCAGTGAGTGCCTAACAAGAAAAATTTCTAAAAGCCTTAATCCCACTGTCCACAGTTTAGTAATTTATTCGTTTGTCGACTGATCTCTAACTGCAAGACATGTGTCATCAGTGCATAGCAAATGGATAATATCTATAATACTGAACAGAAAGTTTGTTCGTGTGGGAGCTTGGTAAATATCAGACCACTAAAGGACGTTCGTCAAGCTCATTCTCTCAGAAAAACGATTTCTGAGCCCTAGACGGAAATCAAACCCGCAACCTTCTGATCACCGGTGAAACGCTCTAACCATTGAGCTACCATGACTAAGATGGTGAGCTAGGGTACACGTTCGTCATACGTACTGCCTAAGCGGAAGTCACTATATGATAATAATGACTGAACATAACATTAACACCTGTAGTAACGGTAAAAACATTGTCTTACCAAAAGTAAAAAGAGAATGTGGTAGAAAAACATTTTTGTTCCAAGGGGCAAATCTTTTTAACAACTTACCCAATGAGGTAAAAGGGGAAATGTCTATTATAAATTTTAGGCGAAAAGTTCACCATTTCTTTAGTTCTTAGACGAAGACAAAGATTTGTATATGTACTTTATTTTACTTTTCAGATGTATATTTTTAATTTTTTTCTGTACGTATTTTCTTTCTAACTTTTTATACAGGTCCTCCATCGATAACAGTATTTTTATTACTGAAGGAGTATACCTGTTATAAATATTGTCAATAGTAACGATGGAAATACTTAATGCTGAACAGAAAGTTTGTTCATGTGGGAGCTTGGTAAATATCAGACGACTAAAGGACGTTCGTCAAGCTCGTTCTCGTAGAAAAACGATTTCTGATCCCTAAACGGGACTCGAACCAGCAACCTTCTTTTAGACTTCTGAATAATATCTGTCAACTAAATAAATGTTACATCCTCTAGAGTAGCATTTGGAGCATTAAAACTATAATTAGACCAGTTTTAACGCTTCCTCAATGGATTACCATCAAACAAAAAAGTGGTTCCATAGATGGCTGAGAAGTGACTATCCCCCTAACAATTAATTTTCTTGGTTGTCGTTTGTGATTAATTGCAAATAAATTAATTTCAGTCACCTCTGACAATAATGAAATAAAATCTAAAAGCAACACCTGCCTCAAATGAATAATTCAGTCATGTATGCCACCTACCGCTAAGGCTTTCAAGCCAATGATAATATTCCTTGAGCTCTGACACAAAGTTTTCCATGATGGGCTGGAATATAATAAAAACTTACGTTAGCATTGTCAGTATTCATAGTTATCAGTCAATGTCTAAAATAAATGCGACACATCACACGGAAACTTGATTAAGTACAAAATTACTAAGGCCAGCCAAGTCACACCCATGCCAGTAAAAAACAATGCATGACTTCTCCTCCAGGACTTGCGCAGACAAAACAAGAAGCATTTTTCTTTGTCAGATGGCCTTTTGTTCGGTTCGTGACTTATGCTTGGACTACGACCTTATCATGACGCTTATAACGATCCCTATGTCGTAATCTTGACTCCGTTCCACGGTTTTTCAATTTGTTTTGTCCCAGTGTTTTTACTTGCGTGTAGGTATGAACTAGGCTTTAAACGGCAATTTTGATGTTCCCAACGACGAATTTTATTTCTTATTTCGTTCGAATATTAATGTCCGCTGGAATTGATTAAGATCATAATGCTTTCAAGTGAAATTTGACGAGAAAAGTTACAAAAAGTCCTTACTAAAATGAAAAAAAGAAACTTTTGAAGAAGTTGGCAGTAGAATAACGCACGAAGAGTCTTCAAACGGTCTTAAAAGTGCAGCAAAACAAAGTATCCCATCCTGACCGAAGCACTTGCAAAATATCTGATGCAAATCTACTGTGAATTGCGCTGTGCATCTTGTACGGTGCGTACAAGCACAGAAATCACTTACTTCGCAGCTCATAAATTTCGCGTTACACCTTGCGAAAAAAATGAGCTTCGGATTTATACAATAACTCTTTCTTAACAACAAACAGGACCATCACTGTGAATGAGTCAAACAAGTCGGCAGGAAATAGGGGATAGCTTCAGACCTCCTTTGGTTGAGTTAAAAGCCATGCACCACCTTGCGCAGACGTCACTTTAAGTCGTCTGCAATTTTAGTGACTTGGTTGGCGCAGTGTTACTAACGACATCTCCAAAATCAAATGCTTTTTCTGATTGATTCAGCTGAATAAGTGCGACCAAATAATGTAGTTTGCTAATATAACTCTACTCGGTCCCCAAATATCCGACAACAGAATAGGGAGTATACTTTCGCAATTTTCGAAACTTCCTGTACGAATTTCGTCTCAAAACTAAGTTTTGGGAATGTACGTAAAAATTGAGTCAGAAAAGTGGTTTTTGCCTCTCGTTTTGTGTCCTATCTTTTACAGCATTTCCTTGGACGACTATAATAAGTTAAAACTGAAAGTGCATGCGACTTCTTAGGAAGTACGGTAATTTTTTTTGTTTTGACCAGCTTATAACGTCTTGGGCTTGCCGAAAGGGTTTGCCCACCCTTAGGACGAGAGGGTCTCAAAAAGAATGTACTGGACAGTAGTTTACCACTTACACCAATATTTTTGTCCATGTTACACAACCTGACAGTAGATGCAATGAATTTGCAAGCTTATTTTACTGAAGATTCTATTCAAAAAGACGCGAATACTAAGTGTTGCAAATATTTTAATTACAGTTCAGAAATCCAGTTACAAGGGTTTATTTTAATGACTGCCATGAAGCTTGCAAACTCAGAAAACACGCAGCGTGACATATTAGCCTTCGAGCCTTTTCATCAAATCTGTCACAAAGGTTTTAACTATGGAATCAAAACATTTTGTTAGATCAATGGAACAATGGAAATGATTTTTCTTTTTGACCAAAACCATTAAATTGTAATGTTGTCATTGCTCAAAAGCTTGACATCTCAACCAGATGATGTTCATTTACAGATTTAATGCAATATTGCTAACAATGTTGCACTGCCTACCTGTGGCTACACGTTAGGCACACTTTGGAATATCAACCCCCAGTGGGGAACCATAATATAACAATTTTAAAGCCAATTATTGGCACATTAAAATCATATCAGAATGTAATTCACATTTGTACTGAAAAAGACAAAGATAAAGCAAAGACCAGGGATGTACTATAGCAAGCTTTCTGCTGTTAGTCTATGCACTGTCATTCTATATACATGATACATTGTATTGCAAAATCAAGTAATAAATGGATGTGATTGTCTGTGTTCAAATGCATAGGAATGGATAAATTAAAATATCACAGTTTATTTGAAACAAACAACAGCATATTCTCCTAGGAGAGGTTTTTGAATTGTTGTTGTGGTTCATAGTTGACATGTGTACCACTTACTGCAACAGGGTCAGGATTAGGTTAGGCATATATAATGTAAGTATATACTGTATGTATATGTATATATATTAACTCCTTCCACAGCTAGACAATTTTAGTTGTCAAAGGGAGAAATCTGCTGTGAAGAAGTTAATAATATAAGTATACAGTACCTGTATTTTTAGATGTTATGGCACAGAGGCTACATAGTGCTCAATACAATAATGTAGAGCATTTAAATAAGTGCTAAGATGGTTAAAAAGTATTTAAATTCTGCTACTTGGACCTTTAGTGGTCTGATGATTGCCAGCAAAGGCTGAGCATGAAACTCAAGTGGCACAATGTAAACAATTTTTAACCATCTGAACACTTGTATGTATGTTTAGGTATACAGTACATATGTTCATCATATCATCTAATAGGATGTGGAACATATGACATTGCTTGAATGGACATGCACTCAAAAATGATTAAGTCTAATTCCACATGATCTCTGCAACTGTAGTTTAGTCAGTGAAATGCTTATCATAATAGCTTATTATTAATAACTTCCTACATTATTTTATTGATGATAACTGCCTAATTGTCAGACACAATACTCACATGAACTTTAAAGACACATAAACACACACAGTGACACTTCACTTTCTTATACAAATAAATTTAACATCTGCTCTCAATTCCTAAAATCCTTCTCACCAAGGGCAGAAGGTTGAAATGCATTGTGGGTTACTCAAATGAAATGACATACCAAAGTATAAAACTCTGCTATGCTTCAGTTTGTCTTCCTTCGTGCAACATCAGTTGCTCACTAATAGTATGTACTTTGGTGACAATACCATACCAATTGTACATGTTTTGGTACATAAGTAACATCTTCATCACAATGCTGGTGGAGGTCCTACTACCTACTTTATTTTATAAAAATATTGATGTCTTTCAATGACATGTTGCTGTTGCAGCTGCAACATGTCGCCAGAAATAAATTAATATTTTCAAAGTACATAAAACTAAATGAAAATGTCAAAAGTAAGTGAACAATAGAAGCAGAAAGCTGAAAGAAGATGCAAAAAAGTTGAGAGGAAGCTGCAGACCATTGCAATAATACAAACAGTAATAAGTGGAGGGATGGTTATGAGGTCAGATGCCACTAGCAGCACTTTTTTTCTTCGGCACATTTAGAGTTGAAAAGGCCAGGACGTAGCTACTGTATTACATTTACTGATTGTACCAAAAATCTATATATCAGACTGAATTTTTAACTTCTATATATCCTGTCCTTAAAACTGCAAGACCTGAATACAATACAAGACAATAGGCAGTTAGCATTCAACTTTTCATGTGTGAAATGTGGTTTTGCTTTCACATACATAATAATTCTGTGATCAACACATTAGCAGCAGCCTAGACAGGAGATAACAGCACAGCAACCAAAATACTAGGTTGCTATTAAGCAGTCAAAATATCAGGTTGTTAAAGAGAAATCCCTATGCAAAATAGTTGAAAAGTCATCAACAGAAATGCAAGAAATATATTCATCAAGTTTAGATCATTTCTGTTCTACGCAATAGATAATGCATATTGTTCAAATCTAGAGGTATGTATTATTGTTCAGATATATACTGGTAAATTAAAAATCAACTATCTAGCCAGATAGTTTTTCTGGTGCAACTCTAATGTTATTGATGACATAATATATGACTGTTTAAATAAGGTATGTTGCAGCTTTCTGTTTGTTAATATATAGCTGATATATAGCAATGAACAGTGAGAGTATATTACCAACCCCAATTGTATGGCTTTTTGAATATTATATAAAGACTTGATACCATGTGCCTGATTGTTTCACTTTGCTTAAAGAGTTTACAAACTACAAGCTTTCACAAAATTAATAGTGTAATAGAAAAAGGAACTATTTAGCTAGATATTATTTTACTACTCAACCAAACTGAATCCATTAATGGATTGATTTGTCACTTTTTAGCCTTCTGGTATTCTAATTAACTTAGTTTAATTTTTTATATTAAAAATAAAAATACTGTGGATAAAAAGTGTTTTCTGTGTTCATAGTCAATTTATAAATTGTATGAAAGTCCATGGTCTGACCAGCAACCTCAAATCAGGCAGGGGTAGTTTGGGCACATTACCAGGCAATTTAGTGCATCGTGCACCTTAAAGGTCTTAAATTCACACACAGGGAACTGTACAGCTTATGAAATAGGTTTAACAATTTTAGGTCAAGATAGTCATGTGATACTGTTATTACTGACTTTCACATGATTGATTGCAGTGAACCTCAAACTTTCTTCGAACAGAAGTGGTGGTCTAATTGGGCATTTTACTACCACTAATGTCAGATGATTTAAATTTACTAGGCAAGGTTCATGGGAATATAGTTAAAATTTAATGATTGGGGAGATTAATTGTTTAAGAAAAATTACTGAACATGGATTTCCATATGGTATACATTATGTTGTGCATGCAACGTCTTATGGTCAACAGAAAATCAACCAAGAGAATCGTCCAGTAGCATAGCAGTGAGGGTAAAAGGGAGCCGTTTTTAACAACTTCCATTAACGTACAATGTCCTACTGCTAAGAAGCAACAACGGAAGTATTTTGGCAATATTTGAGTATTAATGGTAAATCCTTCATGAAATAGTATACGCCATTTTATCAGTTTATTCATTAAGAAAAGGGTTAACTGCCACGGCCTTAAAACAAGGTGTTCAATACCTGTTTTGCTTGCCTTCAGCCTTCAGTAAGTAGAACTACCCATCCATTCACTAATGCATTGCTTAAATTGGGAGGTGGTTGTATTTGATAATGAAAGCAACAATCGGAATATCTTCTGAGCCGCCAAATACGAAAATGAACCAATTCCAGGCAGTTTCCCACTGACTACCGGCGAAATGCCTCCAGCTTTTGAGCCACAAGGAAAGGAGCCACAAGGAAGCCGCAAAGTAAGCAGTAGATACCAATATGCACTGATCTTTGAACAGCTATGTAAGGGCTTATCAACGTCACATATTTAAATTACAAAGCATGTCGAAAAACTATTGCAGAAGTATAATCCAAAAGCTGCACATCATAAATGAAACACTTTCAAGTCAAACAATGTATCAACTTACACAACCCAGAGCAATAGTCACACATTGCGAAATGTGACTTGGAAAATAAAATTTGTGGAAAAAATGCCATAGAAGTTGAGGTAAATTTGGGTGAATTTGGAACAACATTAATCCCAAAACTGTGGGACCGAAAGGCTCAACTGCACCACAAACGAACGCCGGACAACGCCCGGCCAAATTGTGGGACATACTCCCAACAACCACTGGGAAAGGCAAGACAGTTCATAGAAAATCACGTAGGAGTACATGAACATAGCTGAGAGATTCAACAAACCTTGAACGATCCAAAAATTCCTCGTCCCGCGTACTTGAAATTCGATCAATGCGTAATACTTCGTATTTGGTATTGTCCCCTTCTCGTGTGTTTCGAAATACTTAACACGCCTCACGACTGATGACCCTTGGACCCCACGTTATCTTGCAGCTGTCAGGCGACAACTTGACTTCACGATTAATTACTCAAAACACAGCGCTTGTGGAGCCAACGAGTTTGCAAACGATTGTTTTGCGAGGAGCAAAGAAGAAGGGTGAGGTCAACTAAGCAAGGAATGGAAAGGGCAATTATCGAGGGATGAGCTGATGGCAATTTTGGTAAGATCGGGCTATTTTTGTGGATTTTATGGCGGTTCAAGTGCGAACCGTTTGAAATATTCATCAGCTGAGTCACCAGCTTTTCCTCTTTTTCAGTAAGCGGGGGTTGATCGGGAAGCGATAACTTGCCGAAACGGGTTCAAACTGGACTTAATTAAGAACTAACCAACCTCAACAAATGCCAATTGCCAAAACAAAATAAAACATTTTATTTCGTATTTCTGTGGATTTTAGCGTATACTTCGTGCATTTTATTGTTATTGAATGAGTTTATTGATCAATTCGGTTTCGTGACCGACGGTCGTCACCAGTAGATCGCAAAGTAGGCGCGTTTCGAAAGTGAAATACCACCAGGATTGCTAGGTTGGCTTTTTCGAAGCCAAATTTCTCACTTTTGGCTTTTTATTTTCTTTGCTGGCTTGAGACATTTTTTTTTGTATTTTTGCATTTTTTTGGCTTTTAAATTACTCCATGTGGATTCTTAAGAACGACGCTGTCGTAACATCTATTAAGCGTAAGGAAAGGAATAGGATGGGGATTGAGCTACTGAATGCTCTGGTATGAATTCGCAACAAGCTACATTTCAGCGAAAAAATGCTGTGTAAATATCATAGTGACCAAGCGCATACTTGAGCTTTTTAACACTAAACAGATGTACAACTGCAATGGCAGCCAGTAATGCAACCAAAACCAGTGAGCTATAGATTAATTTAAAGTAACATTTATAACCATTAAAGGTCTATCGTGAAAAGAATAAAATTTGAAGTTTAATTACATTAATTGTTATACTTGTCTTTTTTTCTTCTGAGAAAACGTAATTTTTCAGTAAAACTTTCATTGAATGGCCAGTTACTTTTGGCAAGTATATGACACTATCATTACCAAATTAGGTGTGGTGATTGACTGTAATTAACCTAAACTGGAAAATTCACATCTGATTTACAAAAGATTAAATGTAATATTGATGTAAAATCCAAAGTAGGACATTGCGTTACCATGGGTCATCGGATGTCCACATTATTTTCTACTCATTGGTTTTCCCTTTACTTATATAGAGTTTGGTTTCTTGGGGAAACACTGTTCCTCAATTAATGCTTTATTTACTTCAGAAAGAAAGTCTTAGATTAATTACTGTATCTTTTCCAGTACATGCAAGTGCACTGTTTGTTAAACTTAAAGTTCTGAAACCTCAATATTTCATTGTTATTTTTTATCACAGTGCAATATTTATTTTATGATTGTGATCATAGTATTAAACCAGCCAGAAGCATGAAGAACATTTTGCCTTCCGGTTGATCAAAACCATAGCTATAACATCCTGACTAGCTACTTTCTCATCTGTAATGAAAATTCATTATATGTACTTTCGGATAACAGTTAACTTTTTGTCATATCCCGATATTCGTATTCTCAATAGTCGTATAGAAGCATTGGTGAGAGGCTGTTGCGTACACGTAATTTTAGTATAATATTTTACCTTAGAAAAATTTCAAAGACAATTTGCTTTTGAATATATTCAAGGAATATTTGGCATTAACACTCAGTAACGTGAAATGATATTATCAAAAGGTTTGGGAAACTGCTGGAACCGAAGAACGGTCAAACTGACGTTTTGAGCTAAGGCCCTTCGTCGGAGTGAAAGAGCCTCCGCTCAGTTTGATCATTCTTCGGTTCCGGCAGTTTCCCAAACCTTTTGACTATCTACAAGCCGTTCAATACTGCCGACGCAGCACTCTACTTAATGTATCATTGTTTGAAACGATATTAATTATTATATTGGGTGAAGGAAATTTTTGAGTGTCAGAAAGATATAAGATATATTTAATATCTTATATATCTAATGTAAGATATATCTAATATAAGATAGATCTAATATAAGATATATTGATATAAGATATAAGATATATAAGATATTTTTTGAGTGTCAGAAAGATCTATTTTGAGACCCAACCGGGACCAGCTGGCAACGGTCTTCGTAGCTCAGTAGAGAGAGTGCTTGCAGTGCAGGTCGCGGGTTCGATTCCCAACCATAGGCCCTAGAGTTGCAATTTTTCGCAGCTGGTCCCGGTTGGGTCTCAAAATATACCTGTCCGACACTCAAAAATTTCCTTCACCCAATATAATATCATTGCTTTTGAATAGCCTGTTGGCATGTGCTGTGAACGGCCAAGACATCTCTTGTCACTTAGCAACCGCTCACTTAATGAAATGGCTCCCTGCATAGTAGGGTACTTTTCGCCGAGATCTCGGGTGCGGAAAAATTAGAAAATCGCCCTTCAAGGGCAGGATATCGCTCTTAGGGGCGGCCAAGGGCAAGGGCAATATAATGTGACTTGTAAGAGAACGAAGTGACTCACTGACTACGATCTACTGACTCTACGATCGCGGTGCGTTTGAAGTTTTCTTTTGAGTCGAGTGGCGGTAGGTCAGGGAGAATAATTACGCAACATGATCTCAGGGGCACTTAAAGTGTCTATGACATGAAAATTAAGTTTGTCTTTAAGTTTGTCTGTATGAAAGAACTGCTGAAATTACTACGCAAAGTCTTTTACACTTTTTCCCTATCTCACTTCGTTCTTGAGATAAGATATATTTGATTTGGAAATAACACCTTGCATACGTCACGGTGCATAATTAGTAATTAAAAAATCACACATATTTCTGAAACTATTCTATGAAATTACAAAGAGCTTGGTCCGTTTAGTGTTGCATGGTAAGTACACCTAGATTCTACACAGTTCACTGTTCAACTCAGTTCAGTACACAGTTCTATGTGTGACATTGTTCAATATCTTTAAACAATTTTGCTAATTGTACCACAACTCATTATACACTATGACGTAAGCGAGGTGTTATTTACATATCAAATAAGTCTTCAGATCTCAAGAACGAAGTATATGAGATATGGAAAAAGTGTAAAAGACTTTGCGTTATAATTTCAACAGTTCTTTCAAACAGACAAACTTAGTTTTCATGTCATAGACACTTTAACTTGTCCGCGAATTGTATCTCGGGTGCGGCATTGCACTACTATGCAGTCTGGATGGCTCCGCAATGCCTCACGTTTGGGAGCTATTAATAATGCTCGTAATGATGTTCAAAGATAAATTATGGTATAATAAACTAATGAATGGAAATGTATGCAGAGAGGTACGTGCAGTGCACAATCAGATAGCTATAAATACAGAATTAGACCAGAACACTCCAGTTCTTGCTCAGTTACACGTCGCGCGTGTGATGGAGACCTTGAAGAAAGACCCCGGTTCTGTAATTGTGTTGTGTTTTGTTCAGGCCCTGAGTTAAGTGAGCTTGTCAGAAAGAAAAAAGAAGGGGGTTCCAAACCAGGGGCGAATCCAGAAGGCAGCGAACGATGCTTGAGCATCAGTCAAACTTTGAAATGAAATACAGAAACTTAATATATGTATTGCGCAATTGTCTCAATAGTCCGGTTCGATAATAGAACTCATTAGTTAATTTCACCTCAAATGATAACAAGATATCGGTAAATTTGTAAGTAAATTTTTTAAAAGTTGTCAGGAGTTCAATGGATCTTTTCTGTCTTAAATTCACGCCCCCCGCACTGGGCAACCAATGAAAGGGAATTAATTAGGCCTATCGCCAGCAGGTCTGTGGCTATTTATGTCTGCCCAATCACATTCATACGACTAATCGACGTTCGTCAAGTTCGTTATCTCAGAAAAACGATTTTTGAGCCCTAGACGGTAATCGAACCCGCAACTTTCTGATGACAAGTAAGACGCTCTAACCATTGGTGGTAGCTCAATGGTTAGAGCGTCTCACCGGTCATGAGAAGGTTGCGGGTTCGATTCGAGTCTAGGGATCAGAAATCGTTTTTCTCAGAGAAGGAGCTTGACGAACCACCACTAGTCGTCTGAGATTTACCAAGCTCCCACATGAACTAAGTTTGCGTTCAGCATTAAGGTGGTCTTGGACAATATTTTCTTGAAAAAATCAAATTTTCAAAAGTGTCCGATTATGCATCCTCTATCCTTG
>JBAHVQ010163103.1:0-21165 GCA_036872915.1 Nanipora kamurai | reverse complement strand
TCAATATTAATGTCAAATGTAGTAATATGGGACGTTTTAGAAGTCATTTACAAAATTCGTGTCCGTTCTGTATCGGGGTATCCAGAACGGACACGTATTTTGCAAATAGTACTTCAAAAACTCATGAATAATTGATGAGCCTTTTAGTCTATCAAGTCACCGATAATACGTCACGTAGTCTGACAGTGTGAGCCATTGGTTGAACTCCACAGTGAGACACTTTCTAAGAGTGCATTTTTGAAGCTGTTCAAAAAACTCACAGAACACTGCTGCTCCTTTATTAAACATTTCGTAAAGATCACAAAGTTAATATAATCGAAAATAATGGAGAAAATGAACGAAACATATCGTGTTCGTTAACACCAAACTCCCACAAACACACAAAAAATTGTAGAAAAAACTGATGATTGTTGATAAAAGGGCAGCGCCAAGAAACGTCAAAATGAAAAGAAATAAAGCCTTTTTAAAGTATACATATACTTACATACATACATACATACATACACACACACACACACACACACACACACACGTACGTACGTACATACATACATACATACATGCATACATGCATACATACATATATACAAATACATAATATACATTCGAATTTTAAAGAGACAGCATACAGAAGATCAGTAATTAATGAACGGAGTATTATATCAACTTGATGGTAAATGGTTGGTCTTGGCTGCATGATGATGTTGAAGAAGCATATCCAATAAACTCTCATGTATGAATAAGGTCTATACGTGAGGATGTTGTACTACTTACTTACATTAACTGGATAAATGCTTAACTGTCGTATGTCCCTGTTGAGGGTTCTTTAAGCCTTTATCAAACGAGAACGCATGTCACCGCAAGATTTAGCTTGTGCTTCGTTTGATCGCCAGCTTGCGATGACTTGCGTTAGTTTGGGTTAGCTTGCGATTAATTTGAGCTTGTTCAAATTTCACGTCAAATTGACGTCTTTACGAGCCGTTCTCAAACAGATTATGAAGAGAAAAACTCAAAAAAAAAAAGGCAAGGTAGTGATGAGCTTTTTACACTCATGACTTCCCCGTAATAACATGAGAGCTACTGCAAGTGCAGAACTTGCGGTAACTTGTGCCACCTTTTGACTGGTGGCATCCCAAGTTGTCACAAGTTAACTTCCGGCAACTTGCGTCCACCAAAATTCACTTAAGTTCACAGATAAATCAACTCAGCATCACTAAAGTGCAGAATTCATTGTTCCAAACGTTGCATTAAATCCTCCATACAACCTGTAAGTATGTATAGCTTGATATCCATACACAATAGTACGTCGACAGTTGTGGTGATTGTTTGACCATTAAATTTGGACATTTGGAGCAATTCTATTTCGTTGTTTGAAATAAAAATACACATACGTCGTAATGAGAAAAGATGTGTTTTTGGTGAGATATTGATTTGCTTACTCACTCCTCGAAAACCGTTTGGTTTTTCAAATTTTTATTCACAGTTTGTTTAGAGCGATTGATAATTAACGCGGGTAAAGGTTAAAGCTAGTTTGGTTTGATCAAGGAACGAAGTTCGTGAACATATGAGTTGAAAATTGAAGTATGCGAGGTCAGATCCAGGCTGTTTTGACACAGATCTCCTTTGAATATCAAATTAGCTCAAAGGACGCTATTTAAGAAAGGAAGGTCACAGAACAAACTTCTTTTGTGCTTGTCTCACATCACTGCGCACAAACAAGGGCTACGAAGTACATGAGCAACCGACTTGATTAACATGCTTCATGAAAGACCAAACAAGTGACCATGATTACGTGGAAGGTTAACACTGATGGATTTGTCGCCATTCCGTTGGTCTAACGTTGAACTCAATACATAACGACGTTTAGTCGGAAACTTTACGAGCCATCTGTGACACATTGGACAAGCTAGTAAACGCAGACGTATTGATTTTATTTCGAATGTAAAAGCATTCACTGAAGCGTGTATTCAATCAACGACAGGAATTAATGAACTTTAAGCCAAGACAACATTGATTCAAGACAACGGATGAAAATAAGAGACTAAATATTATCAAGGGATGTCTGTTGGACCGTGTAAGTACAAATATTTTAACATCAATTCGTAAACGATATGGATTAGGTAAATTTTTTCTTACGTGTTGGTCAACGCCCATAATATCACGCGCTTAGGAATGAAATTTGCTGTACAAATGTCGTCGACCGTAACATTGTTCATATACTGACTTTTGTGTTGTCCTCAACCGGTTGATACTGTCAAGTGTCTTTCAGGATTGGTAAAACAGGTTGACAATAGAAACTCCTAGTCATGACTAAAATTCTATCAGTACGTAAGTCGAATAGTTTTGAATATGCAAACATTGCATCGGAATGTTTAGGGAGCGCCAAGGTCGAGCTTCTCAACCCTACAGGTATGTTCAAATGAAGCAGTCGAGCAGTATCCGTGGAATTAAGGAATATCTGTGAGTGACTGAGGACTCCAAAGGAACCTATTCATAAAACTATCAAGGAGCATACGAAACGGCGAATAGATATAAATAGCGGAAGGCAATTCTGAGAAAATTAGGGAAAACATTACGTCAACGCCAACACGAAATACCTCTTCCTTAGTTAAGCCATTACCGATGTTTCTACCTTCTTTTTTTTAATTTATTAATTTATTTTTTAATTTAATTTAAACATAACTTCCAATATCGTGCATGTGTATAGCAATCTAAATGTGGGCTATTTTTGGTGACTTCCTGAAGTGTAAAATAGCGCCTGATGTAGGGGAGCAGAGCAAATAGAACCAATATAAAGTAAAAGGTAATTTTCCAATGTTAGGATCATAAAAAGAACCGACCTGGACAAGTTGCGAAAAATGCAACCCTGTAGCATCCGGCTGGGATTTCAAGCAACGACTGTGAATATTGTGCCGTACCCTACCATGAGAGCAATGAAGGTTATTGCCCATCGCATGGCCACGAGTTGGAGGATCACAGGATTGACTGAGAACCTTTCACTCTAATGATTAGTTTGAGTACCTTCAGAAGTAAGCAATTCTAGCTAAGCGGGTGGAAGGGAGCAACCGGTGATCGAAGGGTATACAGTCGCTCATTCTCCGGATTACTATTGGGATTTAACCGCAGGTTCTTTCTTCCGTAAAATAAAAGCACAACCTTGTAATTGGGTGACTCTCTTTTTCAAACTTTCATTCACATTTAAATCAGACAGGAAAGGCTCCGCATCAAGCTTTCTTTCAGAATATAAGAGTATAGTGCTGCGTAGACAGTGCTGATTGACGTAAATTTAAAGCTAAAACCCGAAACGAACAGGGATTGGCGAAGCCTTACTCGAACGAAGGGCCTTCCCTTGAAACTTTCACCTTGAAACCGGAAAAATTTTCTCATTTTTTTAATCAATTTGTTCATTTCAGACCTTTTCCTGACATTTATTGGCCTACTGGTCGTTCTACTTTTTTATCTGAACAAAAAATTAAACGAGATTCCACCGAGGGTTCCTTCGAGAAAAGAATCGGACGAAGAGGAGGTATCGGCGGAGTCCACTGACTATACGGAGTTCACCTCAAGCTACAGCACTGATTCTTCTGAAGACAGCTCACTTTTCACTTTTAGTCCTCGTCCACGGTGAACATTCCCACGCAAAATGTAATAAAGATGACGGTGAAAGTATGATAAAATCATCGAAATAGTTTCTTAAGTTATCAACGGTTTCATACAACTAACAATTTGGAGACTTAGTGTCCCATTACATTTAAAGGCCGGTTTTTATCATATTGTTTACTGAATGCAGCTACCTGGGGTTGGTTGTACAAAGCCTGGACAGCTTATCTGGCGGGATAAGTAGTACTGGGTGACTATCGTTATTCCAGTTTTGAACAACTTGAACTTAATCTGGTTAAAAATATCAATGCCCAGCATAACACACGAAGAATTGCCATAAATGTAAAAGAAAATTATGGCAATTCTTCGAGTGTTATGCTGGGCATTGATAGTTTTAACCAGATTATGTTTTCCGCCTGGTGAATCACTTGCCAACTTGAACTTAATTTTGGTTCACTAAAAAGGGAGATACCTACTTTACAGTTATTTTCGGCAGATAGAATTTATCGTCGGTTGTTTTATACATGGATAACGTTGTTTACGACTGAGAACCTAGCAGCCGGATAAGCCATCGAGGCTTTCAAAAACGACCCCATAATGCACTTTGAAGTCACATTTTTATGTTAATTTTGGGGTGGCTTTCTACAGTTTTGGTTAGTTCCTAGATGCTGCAATTAGTACAATGGACATTTCTATCTTTAAAATAAGTCTAAGTTCAGTACAAAGTATATCTAACTGTAGAAGACGTATCATGAACTGAAGACATGTCATAAATTGGGCAATAATCTAATGTTATCATTGTAACAATACTGTCCTTCGGTGAATTTTCCAGAAAGTTGTCCCCAACATAGATATTTTACCGCAAAATAACATGGCACAATAATAGAGTAGTTTGTCCATACACATTTTGTTGAAATAAGGATAGTCGATTTTGATAAATTATGTTTAAAGAAATCTTTGAAAATTAGATATGCTGTCAAAATTACTGTGTTTCATTTACTTGGTCTTAAAAAACTCACCAAAGCAAACATCGCGGGTAGTTTTCTGGTGAGAGAATAAAAACTTGATAATATCACTGTCTACGCATGCGTATCAAGCCATACTTAGTAATCAATTTCCTTAGAAAAAAATACCCATGCGTCTTAAGGCGCTTTCACACGACAAGCAATATACCATACACGAGGAGTGTTTGGATATCTAATGAAACACGACTTTCGAATGTATGATATTGCATCACAAAAGAATCAGTATTTGAGGAGAAAATCGAGGTGAAATTGGCTTAATTTATGTAATTTCTTTCTCAGATATCCAAACCACGTCTCGGTAATGATTTCCTTTGTGTTTCCTCATGAATTATTAATGAATTTGAGATGCCAAGTTTACCAACTCGGATTTGAAAACTTCTGTTTGTCGTGCAAAGGTACCGTTAGTGACAGCCCAATAAAGAGTTTCAAACTCTGGCTTGTCTTACCCTTGCCTAAGGAATTAGATATTTGCCTAAAGAACGTGGTACGAAGAATTCTGAAGGCGAGTTGCTTACTGCATACAGTAGATATTGCAGACATGATATCCCTAGGTCAATTTCTGTCTCATTCGAAATTTCTGTAAAGTGCATTAATAATTTTAAATGGTGTAAATAGTATACTTAGAACACTAAGTCGATTTAGCGGTTGAAAGTACATGATGGTCAATGTTTGTCTGACATTTGAAAACAGGTAATGATATTCATGCCTTTTGTAAGCTGATCGAAAGCCAGCTTGATCGTTAGGAGATTTTGGATTTGTTCACTGCTGTTTTTGGTCGTATCCCGACTACTTATTTACGACAGTTTTGTCCTTTTAAGCTTCTTTTGTTTGTTCTTTCTATTAATTTTTAGCAATGTTCTTGGCAGTTTTTAGATGTTTGTTTCATGTAATTATGCATTAACTCCTTGCTGTCCCATATAGGTCCTCAGTGACCTATGGAGACTTTAGTATTTAGCTCTGACTAACGTCAGACGATTTTACTCGTCAAGGGGAAAGTCCTCGGACAGGAAAGAGTTAATAAAGTCGATTTTATCTTCGTTACTTTTAGTTTTCAAAAGTGTTTTAAATTATCTGTTCGTGTCAAGTTTCTGATTCTACATAAATACAAAATCAGACACGAAGAAGAACTCAAGTATTCTTCAAATTGTCAATGTACTACACATTGTGGTACAGCAATATAAATTGAATAGATAAGTTACGACTTCTTCCCGGACGTTCAGTTGTGGACTCTAAACCTCTAAAGTTCAAAAACTCTGATTTCTGGATTGCGTGAGTAAACAAATCAAAGTTGGTGGAGAAGGATAATCAGAAACAGATAACGTCTTCATCCCATTATAGAATACTACAACCTCAAATTTATTAATAATTCATAAGAAAAACACAAAGCAAATCATTACCGAGATGTGGTTTGAATATCTGAAAAAGAAATTACATAAATTAAGCTAACTTTCACCTCGATTTCTCTTCAAATACTGTTTCTTTTGAGATGAAGTATCATGCACGAGACATGATACAAAACCTCGGCTATCGCCTCGGTTTTTAACAAACTTCTCGATGTTTGGATATCCGGATGAAACACTCCTTCTTGTGTATGATATATTACAACAAACACTCCTTCTGGTGTATGATATATTACAACAAACATTCGACAGTATCAATTGTTCTCGAAAGAAACGGAGCCATTAATTTTGAATTCTATGGACTCAATTCTAAAAGCAGTCAAAGAAAATATAACCAAAAACTAGAGAAGAGAGAACAAATCTCCCAAACTTCAATAAACTTTTGGCCTGTAAATTTGCCTTGTCTAGATACTCTAATACAAACACAAATTTTAGCCAATCAGTGCGCGCGAAATATACATGCAATTTCATAAAATACTATTGCAAACGGTATATATAAATTTATAAAAAAAACTCGACGGCGAATAATAATTTAAGATAAAACAGCTATTATCGTTAGGCCATGTCCATAATAGTTTGCGAAAGAAATGGAAATATTGCAAACTGACTGGATAAATTTTTGGATAAAGAACTACACGCAACAATATCGCCAGTGGGAAACAACAACTTGGAAATACCATCTCAAACTGATTGCATAGATTCATCAAAATTAACTGCAGGCAATGAGATTCGAAGATATCGACTTCGTCACGCAAGTATCGATATCCGAGCGAATAAAATGCCTTTATTTCCTTCGGTACCTGATGTTGAATTATTAAGGAACTGTATAAAGAGTTCTGTTTTCGCCTCGTTCAAGCAAGAGGAAATATTTTTCAAGACTTCGCGAAAAACCTACCCAAATGTTGGGAAAAGTGATCACTATTGAGCAACGCAAACAACATTACGTCATTGCGCCAGTCTCATCACGTGAACAGAAGGATAATTCTTCTACCACGGTCTTATCACGTGGAAGAATAAGCAACATTAATATTGTTTTACAGGAAAATAAGTCATGGTTAACTCCCTCCGTATAGATCCTCAGTGACCTGCGGAGACTTTAGTACTTTATTCTGGCTAATATGAAACGATAAATTCACATTTTACCATTATTAAATGTCAATTTATCGTTTCGTATTACTCTGGCTAACGCCAGACGATTTTACTCATCAAGGGGAAAGTCCTCGGCCACGAAAGGGTTAATTTCAAGCCGTGTCCAAAATAAGCCACGACCAACACGTACGATTGGTTACACTGTGACCTCCGCGATCAAAATAGGAACGCATGAAATGGTTTGTTTTCGTAGGCATATTTAAATAAAAATTCACAGTATTTGTTGAATCAGGTCGAAAACACGTGGCCGTCAAGCCTTGTTTAAAAATCCGATAAAGGTTTTGTACATCCCTTACGTTTACATACTACGATTTCTGGTGTAGATGTACGGTAATTAATGAAAAGTGGGCAAAATTGAGTCTACGCAGCATTCTGCGGACTACTTCTCACTTTAACATGCATGTAAACCAGAAATCGGCCCAATTATTAATCGCAGTATGTAATGGTACGTTGACTTCCCTAGTGGACCCGCAACTCGACTGTGCACAAAAAGCATTAATCAATTCTTTTAGATCTTTACAACGCTCCGGACTGGCTACTTAAAATTGAGCACACTCAACATCCATTGAGAAATTTCGCTTCGCGAAAATATCCGTCGGTAGTCTATTTTTCCGTCTGAAATACCGCTCCATGTTGTAAAGATTTTGTGGCTTAATCTCGTAATTAAGAATATTTGACTGAACTGTGAACTAAAGCTGTTTTATCGATAAAACACGAGCAAAGCCGAAATATTAACTAAAAAACACCTTGGACTATTTTGCAGTTTTGTGTTTTGTTTTTTAAGTTTGTTTTTCGACCCAGAAAAGTGTCCGTCTCTCTTTCTAGTTTTTTTGACAGTGTTGATCAATCCAAAATCAGTAAAATTGTTAACAACAGTGACGCACGTCATTCTTTCATGCTGCTATTTTACTATTCCATTATCTTTCACATTTCATCTTGTCTAGTTTGTTTTAAGTGCATATATCGTTTTTACGTTGATCTTGTAAAGAAATTGCATTAAACAGACCCGGAATGCATTGAAAGCAAGTGTTATGTTACGGTAGAACTCATTTCAGTGACGCGATATTCGAAGTGAGGATTTTCATGGAACTCCTTTTTTCGTTTGTGTGATAACAGCAGGATATTTCGTAGACAATGGACACTGATAAACATCGCTGAAAAGTGTCAGGTTGAAAAGAAAGACAGACGTAAATAATTATTATTTATTTAAAGGCATTCCGTGCTATCTTTATTCAGAATCGCTTTCATTAAATCGCAGTTCTAAATAAGAGAATGTGCCACGTTTTGTGATATCTAAAGGTAAACTATGTCGGAATAGGAGTAGTTAAGATGACAACACTCGAACGCCGTATGCTAATTGATATCATACTTTAACTCCTTCCTGTTCGTATAGGTCCTCAGTGACCTATGGAGACTTTAGTATCTAACTCTGGCTAACGCCAAACAATTTTACTCGTCAAAGGGAAAGTCCTCGGACAGGAAAGAGTTAAGCCTTTATCAAACGAAAACGCAAGTTACCGCAAGATAACTTGCGAGGACTTGCGATGTCACCAATCAAACGGTGGCACAAGTCGCCACAAGTTCTTCACTTCTTCTGCTATTTCCTATGTTATTATGGCAAAGTTATGAGTGTAAAAAGCTTATCACTACCTTCCTCTATTTTACTTTGAGTTTTTCTGTTCATAATCTGTCTGAGAACTGCTCTTAAAGACATCAAATTTGACGTTAAATCTGAAAAAGTTCATATTAGACGCAAGTCATCGCAAGTTAGCGGTCAAACGAGGCACACGACGAAACTTGCGGTGAGTTGCGTTCTCGTTTGATTGGGGCTTTACCCAAACGGTTTGCAAGTGATCTTCTATTGTTGTATTTGCAGTATTTACAACACCGACGCGAGTGTTATAAAGTACTTGTGAAACGAAGACTTTGAAGTTATTTTAACTCAAAAAAAAAAAGAAAAAAAAGCATTGTTTGAATGTTGGAGAGTCGAGAAAGAACTGATATGTGAATCTGATACGGCCACTAGTGGTTGACTCACATTTACATAGACTGATTAAATATTAATTTCTTTTGAATTTTCCTCATGAATTATTGATGAGTTTCACAACTCTAATTGCTTTGCATACTGAACACAGTAAACACATCGTCAACCCAAGGAAAAGGCGAGTTAAAAAATGCGACCGAATCCTCAAGCGACCCTTTACTTAGAGAAGCAACCAATCTAGCCCATAAAGATTCCATCCAGTTATCAAAATACTTAGACCATTCACAAGGACAGCAATCCAAGCTAGGTTGTTTAAAAGACGATTAATGCTAATCTGGGATTGAAATCTTACTCTATTTTATTTTTGGGCCCGGTTTATCAAAGACGTTTGCCATCAAAGTCAAATTAATGTCTGGGTTGTTCTATTTCTATGTGTCTTGGTTGATTGTTTGAGCTCATACTTCACGGAATACTCAACGAGGTACGTGAAGGGTAGCTTCCAATTTTCTTTGGCCTTGGCAATACGGTCATAATTTTATTCACTAACTTTAAGGAACCCGGGATTACGCCATCGTTCATAGCGTCAACTCTTCCATATCATTGTCTTTACAAGCAGGTTATAGTGGCCCGTGCTCTACGAACAATTGAGGTAACAAAATTGAGAAAAGGTTTAATCACATAGTTCCTGATTTATCCCAAAAAGGTAATTCCTTTGTACCACCCAGGAACAATAAATTCTATAATCGTAAATCCGATAGATCATTTGCAACTCCATCATGTAAGATGAATCGTTTCAGAAACTGCTTCATTGATACCTCATCCTGCCACTTTTATTTTCATCAACCTTTCTGTCACAGTTTAGATACATTTATGAATTAGGTTTTCGAATATAGTTATCGAATATAGTTTATAGAATATAATAGTTTATCAAATATAGTTTATCAAATATAGTTTATCGAATATAGTTTTATCGAATATAGTTTATCGAATATTATATAGTTTTCGAATATAGTTATCATTATATGTATTTCTTTCCCTATCTTTGCATATTGTGGTAAAACTTCGATTAACTCAGTGTCGTACAGATTTTTATTTTATTACTATCGGTCGCATTTCATAACAAAAAATGAAGTAAGCAACGAAAGTTATCGCCTCTCGAAGAGCTGGGCTCTGCATGTTCCTGCAGTGAGTAATTAGTCAAAACCTTCCAGGTGAAAACCTTGTGTAATAACAATAATTAACGGTTAATTAACGGAAAATAACGGTTGGAACACAAGGGAACTGTTCGGCCGGCACAGGAGCAAACCCAGATTGCTGACAAGAATAAATTGTCATATTACAACATTATGGAGAAGTAATCAAATATTTAAAACAAGCTGGACAGCAACTGCTTAGCATGAGTACCTCGATTATTCGATAGATACATGTTGTAAGATGCTTCGATGTGATAATTGGCTGCACCCGTAGTGATTGGGGTTTTCTAGCTGCAACCAGTGACCGACAATCCAATTTGCCATCAACGCTGTGACAGCTATGGAAAGCCAGCGGACCGACCAGTTTAATACTGGGGTCGCTATTCCATATGTTGGACGGACCTTAACTCCTTAGCACACAGTGTTCGATATATTGGACACAAACACAAGAACAAACGAGACAGAAAGGCAGAAACAAAGGGAGAACGAAGATCAAATGTAAAAAACGTCGTGTTAAAGGGTGAACTCTTTATCTTGTGCCCCAAAGAAAAGCCCATATCTTCCTCATTAAAATTTGCATTCAAATTGTTCATTTATTAAAATTTAATTAATCGTGTAATATTTTGGATGTTTTAGTGAATAGTTCGGTTTATGTTTTCGACGTTTAAAATCTCGCTTAGTTCGTTCGGGATTTATGAAAAGAAACACCGACTTTCTGTGGTACAACGTTTCAAACTCTGTTTACCAATTTACGAGTAAAATCGTCTGGCGTTAGCTAGAGTTAAATACTAAAGTCTCCGTAGGTCACTGAGGACCTATATGGACAGGAAGGAGTTAAGGAAATAGGTTTTAAACCCTTGTTAACTCTTTCCTGTCCGAGGACTTTCCCCTGGACGAGTAAAATCGTCTGGCGTTAGCCAGAGTTAACTACTAAAGTCTCCATAGGTCACTGAGGACCTATATGGAAGGAGTTACCAGGCAGGTTTTGGGCGAAGCTTGAACAGTGTTGCAAAAAAAAAATCCGCTATAAATTTAAAGTATTATACCGTTTGAAAGTTGGCAGATATTATGTGTCATATATTCGAAAGTTTTTCCTTTTTCATCTATTTGCTTGTCTTAATGCTTGATGCATGACATAAACAAATGCACGGATTCCTCTTTATTTAACAAAGCGCAATTAGCCATGTAAAGCGTCGACGCTATCCCTGTACTGTAACTCGCCTAGCTACCGCTGATAACGCGTGAGAGAACAAAGCCCATGAGAGGGCCCATGAGTGAACAAAAGTTGTGCATCTGTATACTTAAGCAACGACAGACAGCAGTTACAGGATGTCTGGAGAGAGAGAAGGCGTTAATTTAAACTGTTATCGTCCAATTCAATCATGTGCACAGACACATTTTCCTGGAATTTATAAGGTAACCGCGCGCATTCCAATATCCTCCTTCGCTATCGCTCGACCAAGAACGGTCCTAGTCATGACTTCTACGAATAATAATTTAGTTGTAACTGATGTTAGTCAATTACCCCAAGTTCCCTTAAATACAAATACTGGACTTATAATATCTCCAGGAAGAACAGCCGATACACAGCTGGTGAAGTTATGTAAAAACATTGGAACCATCCCATCGCATCTCTAGGAAGTACAATTTAGTTCTATGCTTATTTAAAGATAATTTATGTTCTTCAATTAACAAGGTTTTTAGTATTTTTTGTTTGGGAATTAGTAGAACTAAGTGAACAGCTTTCCAAGTAAAGGAATGATCAAGGACGCGAATCAGAAGATCATTTAATCAGAAGACCGGTGAGACTGCGGGCTCGATCGCCGGCTGCAACTCAGAATTAGTTCTTCTGAGTAACTAGAGAGTTTACGAAAGCTGCAACGCCGACGCCAATAAACAAAGTGCTTTAAATCCTAAATCCTTGAAGAAAACTGCACAAGCTTAACTCAGGACGTTCTTTTTCTATCGGGTAAAACTTCCCCAGCAATTCAAGTTGGTCAGTAAACGTTCTTCGTTCAATAACTTCAAAGCTCTACGTGCTTTCAAATGCCGACGTTTTCGTGAAAACTTAGAAATGCTTATCCTCATGTCATGTATAGAGCCAGTACGGCGTAAAGAATACTCTAGGGGCCACAAATAATTCATTTCTTTTGTTTTGGAAGAGAAATCAGATTGTACGGATGCGTCGTTCTTAATGTCGGCGCCGTGTTTTCATGAACTCCCTACTGACCTTGACAGCCTTCATATATCGTCTGCCATATTACCAAGTTCCCCACATTCAGTTTGTACAGAACATTCCTGTTATCCTTCAACATTATTAAAATATCGTGGCAACCGCGGACCAAACCTTAGCTCAACATGGGAGTCTTGGTAGCTCCATAGTTAGAGTGTCTCACTGGTCATCAGAAAGGTCGGAGGCCAGTTTACACTGTCAATGTTTCTTTGACCAAAGTATAGTTTATCCACAGTATAGTTTGAATACAGTATGTAATAATGTGAACATTTCTCAAAGACAGCGACTCTTTTGAAATACTTTGATCAAAGAAACTTTCACAGCGCAATTAACCAGCCCTTAAGCACGAGACCTGTATCACTGACAAAGACTTTTTCCTCCCAAATATCGTATGAAAAAAAACGTCTAGCTATTACTTACCGAGTTACTCAGATTTTTGCCTACACAACTATGTAACCCCCAAGGAATGGTCTTTATTAGTACCAGTCACTACTTTGTACACTGCACATGAACATATTTTGTATCATAATATATTTTATGTTTCTTATGTAATACGCTCGTAATATTGATATGTATGTTGTGTAGGAATTTCTGCAAACGGTGTGAAATAAATTTGGTTCGATATGATTTTATTCAAAGGATAGTTGAGTTCTCACACACTCCAATTTCACTTCTCTCAAACTGGACACAAAAAATGCTAGTCACTGGATTTGACGAGGAGAAAAGCAATTTAAAACTAGTAATACATTTCGTACCGTATGGACACCTCATGTACGTGATGAAATATAGTTTGAACCTAGTTTAGTAAGAACAGTTAGAAAAAAACTTCATTGATTTCGGCGATCTTTTTCCCACGGTAATTTGATAATATCTTCCTTAGTGTTCTATTTAAAAATTGGAAAATTTTTCAAAATTTTTGTAACTCTTGCATCTTTTTCTGGAAACTCACGCCTTCCCCGTTCTACTACAGCCCACTCAACAATAATTAAGAAAAACGTGAAATACAGTGTGTAAAAATTAAATGGTCGGCAAAACGTACGGACAGGTGAAAACGTGGCAGCTGTCAGGGTTGGCACCAAAGTTAAATATTGTTATTTAGTAATGGCCATTACGAGCCAATATAGTTGAAAATAATTGTCAACTGGGTGTTGATCATCACCTTTTACTATCAAATGTCAAAAAAAAAACTTTGTAGGGTCACGTAATCCTGATTTCAGAAAAATATGAGGAAATGAAATGTATCAGAGGTAGATCTTAATCAAATAGTGTACGTCAATGACATGCAAATAGTTCGCAAGGACTTAGAAAGTGAAAAGACAGACAGCTGATTTGCTTTGGCATTTATAAAAGCGGTTGATGTTGTGGGAGCGCGGTGAGTTTTAAACATCGGCGAAGTTTTAGTATTTCATTTGCAAATTATAGGTTTATCTTTTTTTAATCAGAAACAGCTGCCCGGTGATTAGTGTCGGTAATTATCCGGAGAAAATAAAGGCTGCAATTTAAATGCCTCATTTATGCTAACACTGTTTACCTTATCAAAGAGATCATAAATATGATTACAACAAACGTTTACTAACCCAAGGGCTAAATTATTACACCAGTTAAAAATAAAACAGAAAGAGCTTCTGATAACAAACGAAGATCGAAGACAATGACCCTTAAGACCCTTGAGACCCACAAAGTTTTACCTCAATCACCAAACAGCACATGTTACCGAACTGAAATGTGAAACACTAAGTAACCATCAGTGGTTCTCTCAAGACAACTTTTGCACGACTTGTGCCCAGCAAGTTCAACAATATTGACCAGGGAGATGTGAATAAGAACACGAAACAACAGCGCCTTGTTCCTTTTATTACGAAGATTATGCTATAACATAAGAAGAAGGCGCCGGTTTATCTCGAAAGCGTGATAACAATCACGCCCATTGTTACCAATGAATCAAATTAAAACAGATTTAGGATAAATAAACAGACGCAGCATGATCAGTTGGAAAAACTTCAGGTTCGTTACTCGGAGTACGTTTCAGAAAATCGAAGAGGATACACAACCTTTCCATAACATCACCAACACATTAGTTAGGTAAGTAAAACACGAACCTTAGCAGCTTCAGACTTCGTGGACGTCGCTCCAGATAATTTTTGTTTTATGTATAGTTTTTTTTGTGTTTTTGGGCTATTTTTTTGCTTAACGAAGGTATTGTTCAGCGTTTTCCTGTCGTTTCTCTCTCTCTGCTGGAGACGAACTTATCAAACACAAAAATACGACACTTTTATTGCGATGCATTTATCACAATCCAGATAAATTTCTACCGACAGGGTGAGCTATTTAACTATTTTTGGAGCCTTAGTTTAGTAGTCTCTCAGCCATGTAGTTCTACGAAACGAATTAAACTTCAATTATGCAGACTCTTTCCCTGTATTTTATTAATACTGCTCCCCATGATTCCTTCATCAATGATGGTAATCTTAAATGTCGAATGTTAGGAATACAACCAATTCTGCAACCTTTTTGAGTACTATGAGCAAAGCATAACGAAATGTGTAATAACTGTTTGAACGCCGATATTTTTCTTACATGTTTGTCTTGTGACATCTTATTTGCTTGCGATGCAAAGCCCAGTTTCTTCCTGCCAGGAAGCTTAGTTTGAAAGCTGTAACCAGTTAGCTCTGACAATATATCATGATCCTTGAATTTTGTCTTAATGCAGCCCAGTGAATGTGTGAGCTGTCAGCGAAGATTACCTATGTTAGCTTAATGTGACCATAGCTTGTCGTTGATCGTCAATATTTACTGAACAACTAATGAAACGGACAAGTATCAGCCAATCACATCACACAAGCGGGTATCCGACTCCAATTCGCTCGGGATTTGAAACTACATCGCTCTTTTTTTCGCTAGATTTTGTATTGCGTTGTTTCCATTTCTGAAAATTTACTATTTTGAAATGTACACCGAAGTTTTGGTCGACCCCAACGCAACCAACATTTAACTTATTCACTTTGTATTTCTTTTTCAAGACCCGTGATTATGGTTCCGGTAACTTCTTTCGGTGTCAACCGACACAATTATGCACGCAGACAATTTGTTACTACGCCGCCAAGTTTTCGCTCATTAATCAAACAGCGCGCCTGCGAAGAAGGCGCTCGGGGTTGGAGCCACCGGGAGGGCCGAAGCCCCGGTGCTCCACTGGCTACCAAACAACATACTTCCCTTTCAAAAATTTTAGTACGTGACTTCCCACGTTTGATTTCACATGATCACATGTGCTCAAACGTGGAAAAATCATATATATCTGTGTGTTTCAACTTCACAAGTGAAATTTTTTCACCTGTGGTTTTTCATATTTAAAAATTATTCAAGTTTATTTTCACATATAATTTAATTCCACGTGCCTCTCACATGTGGATTACATCCACATGCCAGTTGCGAAACATCAAACATGTGGGATTTTCATAAGAGTGGTAAATTCAGGACACATTGATACCAGCTTTGTTGACGGTTTTGTGTACTGGTAAAATATTAGTAAATGATAAATCATAGATTTTACGGTTGGTAACACGTGTCCTTTTCCTGTAATCTTCCATGTAAACTCACTATGTACGAAATCTTCTAACTTAATGAATGCTATTCTTTCCTCACCATCCCTGTTCAATACTGAATACAATTAAATAGACACAGACAATCTGAAACGGTGTGTTTACATTGTCAACAACATTGAACTGGGCGAGTAGGCGATAGGAAAGAAAAAATTTTCATTGTAGAAAGATAGGTGTTCCAGCACTTCTGGGAAAAATGAGTCATGGTCTATGTGTTGTATGTAATTAAGTTTCACATTAATTGACCTTTCCCGCATTTGGTCCAATGCTCACGAAAAAATGGATCTAAGTCGGGATCGTGAAAGAATATGAATACAAACCTTACATAAGAATACAAGATTCATATTCTGACAAAAGCTTTTTACTATCGTTTAGGAACAGGAAATTCTAACGATGATGAAACAGCTTCTCGTAACAGTGTTTCTTTGGAATTGTGTTCATTCAACACCTTCTCTGCCGATATCATACGAAGGTAGTGTAAAATTTTATCCACAACCAAAACCGTTTTAAAGTGTCTACGCAGTAAAAATGAAGTTTGTCTTATTTGAAATAACTCTTGAAACTATAACGCAACATCTTTTATACTTTTGCCATATTTCACTTCGTTCTTGAGATGTTAAGATTTATTTGATATGTAAATTACACCCTGTATACGTCACAGTGCATAATAAATTATCGAAAAATCATTATACGGTAATACTCTAAATGACTTGAATGTTAAGCCTTTGGTCAAGCGGCGTGTAATAGTCGATAATAGTTTAAGAACATTTTTCCCCTCCAAACTATCTTCAACTATGAAGAAGTACCACCAGCGTGGTCAAATGGGAGAAAAACTATCATCGACTATCATGAAAAATTTAAACATGGTTAAAGTCAACGGCAGCCCATGATGGTCGATGATGGTCAATGATAGTTGACGATAGTCGATGACGGTCACTGATAGTCGATGATAGTCACTGATAGTCGATGATAGTCGATGATGGTCAATGATAGTCGAGTATAGTCGATGATAGTCAATGACAGTCGATGATGGTCAATGATAGTTGATAATGGTCAATGATAGTCAATGACGGTCAATGATAGTCGATGATGGTCACTGAGAGTCAATGATTGTCAATGATAGTCAATGATGGTCAATGATCGTTGATGATAGTCGATGATGGTCAATGATAGTCGATGATGGTCAATGATACTCGATGATGGTCAATGATAGTCGATGATAGTCGATGACGGTCAATGATAGTCGACGATAGTTGATGATGGTCAATGATAGTTGATGATAGTCAATGACGGTCAATGATAGTCGATGATGGTCACTGAGAGTCAGTGATAGTCAATGATGGTCAATGATAGTTGATGATAGTCGAAGATGGTCAATGATAGTCGATGATGGTCACTGATAGTTGATGATAGTCGATAATGGTCAATGGTAGTGCATGATAGTTGGTGGTCAAACACGAGCGCGAGTTTCAACTACCATCGACTATCATGGTCCTTCATCTCTGTATCACCAGCTGCTACGATGTGTTAACATTAACGAATTAGGTGAATGTTACGCAAGTGTGCACATCGTGTATGCCATCATAATCGATATTACCAAAGCGTTCCATTCCTGTCAACTTTGCAGAGTCCTCGAAGGGTGATTCCCCAACGGACGTGGAAGACAATGACGTGAACTCGAAGCGCGACTTCATCAGCTCAAAGGAACCTGAATCACTCGACCAACGAGCCGTGAAGTTTGGCACGGCTTTGGGGCACAAGTCAGGCGGGGGTAACAGCCAATACCTATCGCAGCTTTGGAAAGAATACGAGAAACAATTCGGCAGCAATATGAAAAGATCACTCAAAAAGCGGGCACCATTTGCATTCGGGACAGCCCTTGGACATCAGTCTAAGGCCAATGAAGGAAACAAATACCTAACAGACTTGTGGAACACCTACCAAAGTCTCTTCCCTGAAGTATCGAAGCGAAAACGCGGTGTAACGTTCGGAACAGCACTTGGTCATGATTCAGACAATGGAAACCAAAAAGACTACCAGAAAGCTTTGGTTGCCAAGTACAAAGAATTATTTGGAAAACGGAGTAGACTTAGGGAAGGTAGAGAGGTGGATGGAAACTGGTACCAAGTGCAGAAGGATTCAACGGAGAACTGACTTGTATGGGGTTGAAGTATAAGATATACGCCAAAGACATAGACTAAGAAATAGAACATTCAAATTATAAAGAAATAAAACGCAGAGATGTATGTCCAAGCATGGAGTCACTTAAACTCGAAAGATTATAAATATTAAATATATCACGTTAATTTTAGAATAAATCACGAGTCTAGCTACCGTGACGTTTTGTGATGATTTAGAAAGTGATTGGTTCCCAGGGGTGACGTAACGACTGGAGAGCAGGGGAATATGCCCCCGGGTCGAAACAGCTGGTCGGACAAGGATGGCAAGTCTATTTACACATCGTAAAAATATATTTTGAACAACCGTTCATTGTTTATTGAAATCACATGATAAAACTTGTGTGGAAAAATAATTTTACTGTATTCTTTACAAGACGTGGTTTGTTACGTCAAATATATTAAAACGTTTTAGGGTGAAGATTTGGGGTGAGTTCTCGAGGTAGAGTAGTGGGGATGTCCCCCTTAAAATTTGCCCTGACACACCCCTGGTTCCCAGATCACTCGTTTTGTCCTAGGAGTTCAAAAAAAAATTAAAAAATAAAATATAAAATTTAGGTAAAAAAAAAAAAAATTTAGATAAATTGGTAGCTGATTCAAGCCAAAATTCAGGTACTTTGTCCATTCAAAAACGAGCACTCATTATAATATACCCCGATGTCGTACAGTGAAGCATTAGCTACAACTGCACTTGAAACTTTGAGTTACCGTCGACACGAATCTTGTTATTTTGACGACATGATTAATTTTCTAATTTTGAAAAGATTACAATACGAACTATTCCAGCTCGTCAATCCTCTTTTACCGCAACGATTATAACTATTTATAATATAATAATATAATTTATATATATTTCAACGATTATAACTGTTTCTGTGCAACGAGAGACTTGTTGGAAAGTTATAAAACAAGCGCCGTTATCATTTTCGGGTTTTCCCTTCCACAAAGGTTGATTGTTACAATATATTTGTAGCGTGATCAAGGTGGTGATCAGCGTAACCACTGCGGGCTTCGTTTAATATTTGTTTCACTAGCACAATGACTTTAGATCAGATTTACTTCGCTAGAATTCTTGGAGGGACGTGGAAAGCAAGATGCCAAGCACACGCACCAGAAAACTGACCAAATTGCTTGGTAAATGAAGAAGTTGATCAACGCAAGAATCATGGCTTCTTGTATATGGGATGCGAAATATCCAGTGAACAATTTTTCATGATAGCACTGCAACTGGCCAGTTTCTCTATAAAAGTAAACGAAAAAAAAACACTTTTTAAGCATCATTGCAATCCCGACCACTCAATCGTATAGTTTTCTGCACAAGTCTAGAATGCCTGTATCATTCTCAACTGTTTCTTACCTGTGATCGAGACGTAGACACCCTTTCAATTGACTTCAAGCCTTACGAATGTGCTTTCAGCGAGTTTTCAAAACAGCAATCGAACCGAAATACTAAAGCACACGTACTGAACAAGCCTCATGAGAATAGCATAGTTCGTTGCATTTCAATTCGGTAAATTCTGTTGAATTCTCCTTCTCCGAGTGGATAAAAGATTTCCAAACACTGTTTTTATCAGTTTGTTAAGGCAGAACTCCATGAAACGTGGCATCCCGTTGTGTATATTTCACCGCTCGAAGTCCGCCATTGCTGTTGCGTTTCGCCATAAAAAAGCTGAAATACGGACTCTCCAAAAAAAACCTCAAAAATTATATTTAATCAATTTTCTCTTCGTAAATATTATTGGAACGGTAATTTCTCATAGTTCATGTCAACATCAATAATTTTTATGATAACAGTGTCTTTTTCAAAGATCCTAAGAAAAAAATCTCTTCACCTGGGGTGTTTCTCTGAAATATACGATGAAATAATTACTCTATTCGTTTTAACAAGTCATATATGTCTTTTGTATATCGTCAATATAGCAACGTTTGTGAAAATGGATACCTTTTTTTAGATGTTTCTTATATGTTACATTGATAAATTCACCTGGTGTTCTTCGTACTTTTGAGTTAAGCTTTGATCTTCCACACCTGAAAAATAAGGAACAGTACTCAGGGAGAATTGGAGTAAACAATAGTAGAAAAGGTAAACACCGTGAAGAGAAGAGAAGTAGGTTGAATTGAAGTGGAGTGCAGTGAAGGGAAGTGAAGTGAAATGAAATGAACTAAAGTAAAGTGAATTAAAGTAAAGTGAAATCAAGTGACTTAAAGTTAAGAAATGATAGTGACGTGAAGTAAAGTGAATTGAACTGGTTTGAAGTTAAGTGAAAGAATTAAAGCAAAAAAAAAATAATAAAGTCGAGTGATTGGCTCCTTTCCTACCATGGGAAACTTTTATTATTTTACTCTGACGAGCGCCTGACGATTTTACTCGTCAAAGGGAGAGATGTGGCAGGGAAGGAGTTAAAGTGAAGTACAAATAAAAGAAGGTACTTAGTAGAACGTCTTTGATTAATACCAGAAAGAAAGACCACCGTTCCTTTCCTATACGGCATACATATAAATAAAGTTGTCACGAACACTGATCAATCAAAAGACTTTTTTTTAAAAAATTTATTTCAATGTTTCGCAATCCAGTCCCTTTATCATGATATGATATCTTGATAAAGGGACTGGTTCCCGAAACGTTGAAAAAAGTTTTAAAAAAGGCTTTTCGATCTCTCTCTCTCTCTCTCTCTCCCCCTCTCCCTCTCCCCCTCTCCCTCTCCCCCTCTCCCCCTCTCTCCCCTCCCCTCCCCCTCCTCCCTCTCTCCCTCTCCCCTCTCCCTCTCTCCCTCTCCCTCTCTCCCTCTCCCCCTCTCTCTCCCT
>JBAHVQ010163092.1:0-21165 GCA_036872915.1 Nanipora kamurai | reverse complement strand
TATATATGCCCATCAAAATGCAACCGAAAGGCTACACAAGTGACTTGAATAAATAGAGCGCTCGATACCATCGCAGGTAGAGCGAAAATAACAAGAGAGGTCTCTATTTGTGTTATATAAGCATATGCATATGTATATGTATATGTCTATGTATATGCATATTTATATGCATATGTATAGGTATATATATATGTATATATATACATTATTATTAATAATAATAATACTATTTGCTCTATCTGTTTGGTATCGAGCCCTCTTTGTATTTCGTAAACCAGAACGCTCACGTGTTCACGCTTCTACAAAGCGAAAACGTTTGTGTGTGAAATAAAATTTTATTTATTTATTGGTTATTCTACATTTTTCTTCCTTTTGTCACACCATTTATATATATATATATATATATATATATATATATGTGTGTGTGTGTGTGTGTGTATGTATATAAATATATGTATATAAATATATATATGTATAAATGTATATGCATCACGGGCCAGCTCGCTCAAAAGTTAAAGCGAGAATCATAACAATCATCAGATATGTATATAAATTTTCCTGTATATATATATATATGTATATATATATATATGTATATATATATATACGTTGACATACTATTTTAAGACATTTATTGACTCAACTCCTTTTTCAAAAGCTCGATAATAATTGACGACTTATTACTCATCTCGACTCTACCGCCGGGACGTTATTTTATATCATCAGGAAAATTTATACATGCTGCGTGCAACAACGTGACGTCAGACTAATTCATATCCAATTCACCTTTCCATTGATACATATTTTCCTTTTTCGTACTTCGAGAATCGAGAGTAACGAAGATAAATATCAGGAGGGATTGGTTTAAGAATCCTAATAGACAGAAATACCAGAAAAAATATCCCGAGGATAATCTTTTTGCTTTAAGTATCAGACAAACGGCCTGTTTAAACAGAATGTTTAGTGAAGACCCGACGTATTAGAAAAACAATTCGTGAACCATAAGACAGATTACAATCCCACAACCAATCAGTACCGGTTTCGATCAGATCATTTGTTATTCTGTGTAAACCGAAAAGGTTTTGGAGCTGCCAAAAATTTGGAGTAGGAAGACGGACGTCTCGAGCGAATCCCCTTCGTCAGATTTTAAATTATTTTGATGGTGGGAGTGAATTTATCAGCATTTGTCAAGCCGTCAATGATAATCATTTTCCGAAGTCTTTTGTTTAAAACAGAATTAGCAAAGAAAAAGTTGTAAACGTAAATATGGTGACCAGTACTTCAAATACAAAAAATGTAATGTCGAACTTACATGATAATGTTTTATTAATTGTATAGTCTACGCCATAAATGTCTTATTTTTCATGGATTTAGAGTTCAAAGCCCCGTCAGTAGCAACGGAGATTTCTTCCGACATTATTGTGTGGACTTCACAGGTACAAGAGTCTAAGTTGGCTGAGATGTACTTGATTTAAGGCGACTGTTGTGGTTAATCCTTGCTGCTTTAGGATAACTTTCTGAAAACAGTTAATGTTTTCTTTTTTTTCATCTACCAGTTGTATTAACTACGATTTCTTAATTCAAAATTAAATTTTGATCTTTTCGACGATCTGGAAAATCCATCACGAGGGTTCTGAAGGGGGAAAAGGAGAGCTGGGATTAGCCTGTTTTTTACCCTGCGATACGGGATGTGAGTTAGTGGAGCTGTAGCTTGGGAAACATCGAAAAACTGTTAAAAGTGCCTATTTTACACAGGTAGCGCTGTAACTCCCTACTTGCTCCGGTTTATTACAGTCCAAAAGGTACCGATTGTATTCGGAAAATCTTCGCACATCTTCGCTAGTTTTCCTTTTATTGTTGGGTTATTTTTAGAAGTCGTAACAAAGCTCAATTAAGTAATAATGCAGATGTAAGGAGAAAAGAGCTGATATGTATAACACCGGGATTTTTTCGGAGTTTTGCTGGTGGGAATGGGATTTGGACACTGGAAAGTGGGAATTAGAAAACAATTGGGCAGGGAAATGGGATAAGTATCCCCTCTGATGACTCTCCATCAACCCTGTTCGTATTCTCAAGGTGATCGTTGACGTCGGAGTTTTTGTGCACACGTATCGTCTAGTATTGTTTTTCTTGGTTTTTAAGAATTATTATATGTACTCACTTAACAGCCTCCTTCCAAAGCTTAAATTGGACTTCATCAACAGAAAGTTTAACAAGTGAGTTAACGCAACGATAGCAGTAAACTAATGCAACAAAGAAGGTATCTAAAGATAAAAGCTATCGTAATACCAAATGTCATTTGAATATTGTCTTCGTGATGGTGCTTAAAAACTTTATCATAATCCAAAACTTTCTTTTGATTATATCATTAAAACGAATTGACAAAACTTCCTTGCCAGAGTTTCCTTAATCCGGAAACGTCGTTGTACATGTACCTACACCATAATCATCAAAAAGATTAATTCACAGACATGAACTTTTATTTCAACCATTGTCGAAATAACTTAGTCACGGAATGTAAATGGATAAGATTTCCTCAGGTTTTATTTGACACACTTTATGACCACTTTGCAGACAAGTCATCAATTATTCTTAAATGATTGAAAATTATATTGTTGAGGCTAATTGTCGAGATAAATTTATTAAAGTTAAGGCGCTCTAACTGATAAATCGATCTCACTGCAGAAACAAGACACTGAGAGTTAACTTGGAAAAAACACACGTGTTAAAACTTGCTAGGGCTGACTTCATAAGACTACAGACGTAAAAAATTCAGACACAGTTCCAATTGTCTGTTGTATCAGGCGTAGCACACGACTAATTGGATAACTGCATGAGGTGATTGGCATCAGTTTGATTCATTCAGCACATCGTTCAAGTGACAGATATCCAAAACCTGAGCCTGACGTTACTGTTATTGTACTAGTCTGCGGCCTTTTATCCTACGTAGGGTTTTTCTTTTCAAATTTGACGAATGAGTTAATATAATCTTTTGGAAGCAAACATCTCACCGGATATAACCGCAGGGCTGAACAAAATCTTTCATGCTGAGCGGAATTGTTTGGGCATTGAAAAACGATTGCCGGATTCATCATGTGGCATCTCAAAGTATCTTAGACTCCCTAAACTTTATAATAACACTTGAGTCTTGCAGGAAAGAACAAAAACTACTTTAACGATAGTTTGAAATATTCAAAGAATCAACGAGAGGTTTAAAATGCTTATGAAAAAAAAAACATTGGTGTTCCACGTTCTTTTTTCTAGTTAGATCGGCATTGAAAAATGCAGAGTTCCAGTTAAATTTTTTCTTAACCATTTGCCTTTGAATTGATACAACATTGCTATTTTAGTCGGTATTGTTGGAAAGGTAACAAAACGTGGCGGTGATATTAGCGTTTGAGTGCTTAACTGGATGCACATATTAAGCAGTTAGATGGGCATCATACTTAGGCCCTAAGGCCTCAGGTCAAGTTCAGTGCAGGCGTTCAAGGATATAAAAAAGGAATCGGAAATCAAGTGTGTTGCTATGATTACTGTATAAAGATAAGCAGTCAAGAACCCAAATTCTAATATTACTGCTAAGCTTTTTTGTCACCCTACGAATACTTTTTTAACTAAAAAAGGAATCACTGATTTACTCTGTATACCTGCGATATCAGCAAATAGAAGTTTCAAAAACCATAAGTCAAGCTAACAGTAAATGATCAAGGAAAAATATTAAACCTCATTTCATATTTCTTAATGGCAACCTCTTAAGAAAGGAACATATAGAGTACTTTTTTAACTAAAAAAGGAATCACTGATTTACTCTGTATACCTGCGATATCAGCAAATAGAAGTTTCAAAAACCATAAGTCAAGCTAACAGTAAATGATCAAGGAAAAATATTAAACCTCATTTCATATTTCTTAATGGCAACCTCTTAAGAAAGGAACATATAGAGTATAGAATTTTTTCGTTTCATAAATTTCCTTGTGAAAGGCTGCATATCTAGCATTTTATAAAGATTTATCGTAAAGCATTATTAACTCGTTTACTTTATCATCACTAGGGAAATGAAGGTGGCATTCTAAGTTTTTATACTACAGCAATTTTACTTTCTCCTTTGATTTAGTTGGCATCATTAAACCCATGCACATTCCTCGACGTCCTTATTTTTCGCCTTTATTCTTTATTATTGGATTATCTATTTTTTATTATTTACTTTGTTAGGCGTGAGAAAACGTTTTTAATTGACCATCCGGAAGACGTCTTTAGTAACCTGGACATCATGTCCGTAAATCAAAAAATTTGAATGCGTTCTTGGTGCCAAAATGTATGTTTCACATGAAAATCACTACAGTTAAAATACAAACAAAAAGTTATGTTGAGAAATAGTAAAAGTAGATAAATATAAAAATTTAAGCATTTAAACTTTTGGTTAAACATATCTTTCCTTTGTTGCTATCTAAATTTTCCTTTTCCCTCACACACATAAGAATGTGCATTTGCCGCTTTTTGACTTGTACAAAAAGATCGTTGACTTCCTGAAACTCTCAAATAAACATAACGAAAAGCTCAAGTTTAAAAGAATCAATCATTTTCACGGTGTTCCTCAGGTAAAGTATTTCATCGGATACTTTCATATCAATTAGACCTCGTAAAAATAGCGCAGGGTTCTATTTATATCACATAGAGGAATACTAGATGTTTTCGAAAGAGTGAAAGGTAATCTACGTTTTGTGAAGGTCAGCATTCCATGGTATTGTTTCATAATTGGGGTTTCATTGTTGTGCCTAGCCTATTTAACTCTGAACTAGCGATGGGAAACACAAGTGGAAGCTAGCTTACGGTACTGTTGTAAGATTCGTGCTGGCTCATTTAGTCAGCGGTTGATATCATTGTTTCGGGCGCGAAATGGAGCCATGTTATTCATATTAAGTTGTTTAGTTGTTATCTGGTAGATAAACTGTTTATTTACGATCCCAAGGAGTTTGGCTGCACTGTACGAGGTAAATAGTTGTAAACAAGTTGTTTACTGGTAATTCCTTGCAGTCATTAAATGTATTTGTTGTATTGTTCAAGTTTAGGACCGTTGTACACGTTCGAGTATCAAATGAGTTTCAACACAGTGCTGCTGGTTGGTTAGTGTTTATGAAAGAACGTCCCGTTAATTGCATCTATGTTTGTATATCAGTTGTCACTACATTTTATATAGTTCTCGTACAAATTAAATGCCACGTTCAACGTGATAATCGAGTGAAGTTTGTATGAAATTTTTGTTTGTACATATGATTGACAACGAGACGTTAATGCATGGGAATGTCTTTTTGACTGTCTCGGGGCCAGCAGGTCGTGTTTCAACCGCGCCACTCGTGGCAGAAGAACGAAACAGTTCGAAGGAAATGAGGCAGACAAGAGTCAACACATTGTTAGATTCCGAAGCAGTTCAAACCGAACAGTTAATCAGTCTAAAAAGGTTATACAGAGGACATTAAGGACGCTTAACTCGTATATACAATAAAGTAGATGAAGCCATTAACTTCGAATGTGTACCAGTTCATGTTATTCTTGAGAAAAGAATGATCTTGGATACTGCATATGAGAACTGTTTACAAATAAGTAACAGTCTTATTGAATTCTTACCTCAGCCAGAGAAGCAGGTATATATCCAAGAACAAAAGGGAGAAACCCTACGAAAAACAAACTTTTTTACACTTTATCAGCAATGGTTACTTACTGCTACTCCTTCCTTAAACAAAGAAGATGAAATTCCCAAAAGATCTCTTGTTGTTGCTACTTAACTGCCGTATATAGAAGAGACCACTAAACATCAAATTTTCCCAGCTTGACATAGGATATCCAGCAGTATCGCGCTTGAATTTCGCTTGAAGGAAGATCGTGAACCTTCTAAGGTACAATCAAGGCGCTAAATCATTGTCGTCTCGAAGATCTAGTGATTTATCGTCTCGAAGATCCAGAGATTCTCTTGCCAGAGCAAAACTCGAGGAAGCTGAGCTAAGGTTACACCGATTAGCACAGAAGGAGGAGTTGGCGAGGCAGTTAGAAGAATTTCAGCTGAAGGTAGAAATGGAGGAAGCAAAAATAGATATCCGCCTAAAGGAGGAGCATCATGGCGAAATTGGTGAAGACACATCATCGCGACGCTCAGTAGGACTACCACACCAAAGTGCACGCCAAAAGGTAAAGAATTATCTTCGATCATGCTCTGATGTATCTTTTGATCATGTTCGAGTCCCATTTCCAATCCCAGTAGTATCGCCTTTGAATTGCCAACAAGTAAGATCGTTTCAGGATGATCACTGCACCAAGCTTAGCTTTAGTCGCCCAGCCGTTCACTCACAAAGCAAGAGATTCACATCCATGGCCGCCGTATACATCGCAGTATGCACACAACGTTCCAGTGTTTCAAGAGACCGAGCATCATGGGATGACCCTCAGGTTACCAATATACCCTGCTGACCCTGACTGTCGTGAGCTCCTCATGTTACCCAGTATCATCCAGCCACCATCAGCTGGATCCTGAGATGTCTGCACCCGATCAAAGTTAGCGTCGTGAAAATTCGGTATCTTGGCAAGCCAATCACGACGTAAGTTTGCATCAAATATTTGAGAGGCAACGTGCAACCATGGGCCGAGTGGTGAAAGGCTTAATGATGCGCATGCGAGAGTATATGTCGTTCATTGGCAACCCTATTATGTTCTCACTATTTATGAAAAACTTCAAGGTTAATGTTGAAGTAGGAAGGAGAGCTCCTGACCGGTTAAGGTACCTTATCTAGTATTGTACCAGAAAGGCCAGAGAAGCAATTGGGCACTGCGTTATAATGCTACCTAACGAGGGCTACCATAGAGCAAAGAGTATTCTTCAAAGGAATTTTGGTAAATCCCACATCGCGTATCAAAGGCCTTTCTGGATAAAGTAACTAAGGGACCTCAAATAAAGTCATCAGAACCAAAAAAACTTGCTTAACTTCCTCGCGATATGGAAACCTGCCTTTTGGGTCCGAGGCAGCTTAGACAGGAGACAAACTTCGACTCCTTAGATACTCTGAGCAAGATTGTCTCAAACCGTCCCTTTCATCTCCGGAGCAAGTAAGGCAGATAAAGCAAATCAGCTGTATGGACTACAAACCACGCCAAAATTTGTACATCTAAATAAGTTTGTCGGGGAAAGAGCAGCCGTCGCTAACACATATTTTAGCCGTTTGGTCGATAGCAAACGGGAAAAACAAAGAAACATTGGCAAAGGGAAAAAGGTGGAGCCCCCTCCATTTACTGATTCACGGGCAACTACTCTAGCCAGCTCGACCAAGGAAGAACTGACAAATCAAGATAATGCATGTTAAGAGTCCGAGAAAAAGGTCAGGTGTTTTCTTTGCAATGGGAAACACCATCTCGAGCAGTGTGAATAATTTCGAGCTCAAACGTTCTAAGAACGCCGTGATCTTACGATGAAAAAAAGACTTTGTTATTCTTGCTTCGAACAAGGTCATCAAGCGAGGAGATGCGGAAATGCAAGGATTTGTGGCATAGAAGGATGTAATCTAACACATCACCCACTGCTTCATCTTCTACTGCACCGCCACACCCCGACACTAAAAATTCGAAAGCTTCTCCCGAAAGCTTGCTTCCTCCTACTAACGAACTGCTAACTAAAGACGGAAAACCTGACTCTCACCATCATAACTCTGTGAACGTTGGCGCAATAAGTTTTGGATCAGTCAAGTACGACTCCGGCTTGCAAGTCTGACAGCGACGGAGTTGTAGAAAGGTGCGCTTTCCTTGTTAGCGGATCCGATACAACAACGTATCTAGCGAGTTTTGTTGAGGAGTTTGGAGCCAAAACCATGCCTGTTAATTTTGTCCTGCCAACTATAGCCGCTGACCAACCTAAAACCAGTCAATAGTTAAGTCTAGACTTTCTCAGTAAGACTATGGGAAAGGGAGTACGATTAGAAAAGGTGTGGATGACCGATTACCATCCAGTCAAGGAAGGAAGCATTGCAACTCGAGATGATTTAAAGGACTGGCCCTGCCTAGAAGGGATTGATACTGTTGACCTCGTCGGGAAAAGGGTTTCTATTCTAATTGGAAGTGACGCAACAGAAGCGCTATGTCTACTAGACTTGAGAGATGGAGGTAAAGGCCATCCTGTCGCGGTACGTACCATACTTGGATGCACCGTTTCTGGACCACTCGAAGATAGGAAGACGCCTCAAGCCTGCGTCAACCGCATTCAAGTTGACCAAGTAATAGGGTGTGATGAAACGATTACAACACTGAATTAGATAGAAACGCAACTGAAACAATTAACGAATTGAAACAATTGACTAATCTGCCTTCGAGGTAAGAGAGTGTCTGTCGATTGAAGACTGCAGAGCCCAAGCTATTATGGATCGTTCAGTGACTCTTATGGACGGTCACTATCAAATGGATCTTCCTTGAAAATGCGAATATCACTGCTTACCAGACAACAGGGCATCAGCGGAGAAGAGGTTAGCACTTCTGAAGAAAAGGTTGCTTAGAGATCCCGACCTGCTGCAGAGATATAAGAAAACTATGGAAGGGTATATTGCAAATGGACATGCAGAATTAGTCGACAAAGAAAAGGCAGAATCGAGAGACAGTAATCCTGTCTGGTATTTGACTCATCACCCTGTCGTCCATCCCCAGAAACCGAACAAGGTCAAAGTGGTCTATGACTGTGCAGCAAAAAGTGGGAGATCTTCACTAAATGACCAGTTAGTCCGAGGCCCAGATCACACGAATTCGTCGGCCCGCGTGCTTCTGCGTTTCCGACAAGACAAGATAGCAATAATGTCAGACATTGAACAAATGTTCCACCAAGTACAAGTTAGTCCTAAAGACCGTGATGTCTTACGCTTTCTGTGGTGGCCAGATGGTAATCTCTCTCGTGAGCCATCCGAATACCGAATGAAAGTTCATTTGTTTGGTGCCACGTCGTCTCCAAGCTGTTGCTTATATGCCCTTCGGAACACTGCAGAGGACAATCGGCGGGACTTTGATGTCAGAATCATCAACACAGTGTACAAGAACTTCTACGTGGATGATTGCATCAAGTCTTTGTTCACAACTGAGAAAGCAATCGATTTGGCTACGCAACTTCCAGCTCTTCTCTCACGAGGTAGGTTCCGACTTACCAAGTGGATTTCCAACAGCCGAAAAGTCCTTGAATCCGTGCCAGCAAACGGAAGAGCATCTGCCGTTGATCTAGATCTAAGTGACCTGCCAGTCGACCGTGCTTTGGAGTAGAGTGGAATGTGGAAGACGACACCCTTGCATTCCGTCCCCACAAGAAGTCTCCCGAAACCAGACGTGGTATCCTGTCATTTGTAGCATCCACCAACGATGCGTTAGGTCTTGCTTCTCCTTTCACTCTACCAGCAAAACGTGTCTTACAAGAGCTTTGCCGTTCAGGTATAGGTTGGGACGAGAAGCTGCCCGAAGAATTACAGTTGACATGGCGCAAGTTACAGGGCGACTTGAAATCTCTACGAAATGCAGACATTTCGAGGTGCTACAAGTCTACCAATTTGGTCGAAATTTCTACGTCGGAGCTCCATCATTTCTCAGACGCTTCCACGGGTGGTTATGGGACTCTGTCATATCTGCGTTCAGTCGATCGTGAAGGAAACATTCACTGCAGTCTTGTTCTTGGAAAATCTAGAGTTGCTCCTCTGAAGACAGTAACAGTACCGAGGCTCGAGCTTACAGCAGCAACTGTTCCCGTCGAAATGAACGATCAAATTTGTCGCGAATTAGAGCTACCAGTGCACCGCGTTATTGAAGATCACTGGACAGTCATGCCTGACAACCTGTCCGATGTTGCTGATGATAATGAAGAAGTGAAAATCTCTGGTTTTTGCAACGGTATCTAGCAGCAATCCACTTACTAAGCTTATCCATCTTTGTATCGTCTTTGTAATTTAGTCGCTTGGTTACTGCTATTCAAGATCTACTGCAGATGTCGCTTTGGGTGAAAGGCACCAAGATTTCTGTCAATCTGCTAACTGCAGAAGAAACGACAAGAACTGCGGATGAAATTGCCAAACTTGTTCAAAGAGAATCATTTTCTGACGAAATACCTGCAGGAAGTAGCAAGAAACCCAAGCGTCGCCTCCACAAACTAAGCCCTATATTGGAAGAAGGTATGCTGTGAGTTGGTGGTCGGTTGAACAACGCACCCTTTGATACTGCATTCGAGCACCCAATTATCTTTCCATCTAACCACCACGTCACGAGTCTGATTATCCGTAAAATTATTCCAAAAATATTGCAAAAATATTGGATAGTGAGAGGGCCCTCTACAATACGACGTATCTTAAACAAGTGCATACTGTGCCGCCGGCAATGTGACCGCCCACCAACTCAGATTATGGTTCCATTGCCAAAGGCCCGAGTTTCCCCTGGAATGCCACCATTCTCGGCCGTTGGTGTCGATTATTTTGTTGTGGTGATTTGCTGTTAATCACAGGTCAAAATGAACCGAGTTGACAATGGCCCTCAGGTATTGTTGAAGAAGTGTTTCCTGACTGTCAAGACGTTGTTCGTCAGGTTGCCGTTCGGACAGAGAAAGGACGTCACAGACGAGATGTGAGAAAACTCTGTTTCCTGGAGGGACACTTGGATAACGGAATCCAGGATTAGGAGATGAAACATTGGACAGCCCGTTGAGATATATGTACAGGTCATTCAAACAGAATCAGGAACGCGAACGAGATAAACATTTAAATTTAGATGTAGAGTGCAATTTTGTTCCTTTAGGTGCCGTTATTATTTGCTCATCTTAGAGTTGTAAAAGGCCATCTTCTAGTGAGCCTTTTGGGGCCGGTATGTAAGAGCCGTACTGGCTCATTTGGTCAGCGGTTGATATCATTGTTTCGGGCGCGAAATGGAGCGAGATTAAGTTGTTTAGTAGTTGTCTGGTAAATAGACTGTTTGTGTACGATTGAAAGGAGTTTGGCTGCACTGTACGAGGTAAATAGTTGTAAACAAGTTGTTTACTGGTAATTCCTTGCAGTCATTAAATGTATTTGTTGTATTGTTCAAGTTTAGGACCGTTGTACACGTTCGAGTATCAAATGAGTTTCAACACAGTGCTGCTGGTTGGTTAGTGTTTATGAAAGAACGTCCCGTTAATTGCATCTATGTTTGTATATCAAGTGTCACTACATTTTATAACTGTTCCCTACAAATAGGTAAATTAGCAATATCCTTACAAATAGGTAAAATAGGTAAACTGCGTAGGTAAGTTTGCAGTAAATGTAGTAAGAATAGGAAGTCATAGCGAGTAATTTTCAAGGAAAAAGACAAATATGTGCAATTCATGAACTTTAAAAGGACTGGAACAAAGGCTTTTTTACGCGCTTCCTTATTTAAATTGACCAAGCTTAGAACATGATAGAGACCTCAGACCAATGGAAAAGTTTACAGACGTATTCCTTTTTCCAACATGGACCATGCACTGAGCCTGCAAGTGATGTGAGACTATGAACACAGGTGATTGAGAACATTCTTCAAAATTCCACATCACTCACATAATTTTAGAACCATAATACACGGAGTAGGTGCTGTTATGGAAGAAACTAGTTAGTTTGGAAATAAATATAAATACCGTAGTCCCGCACTGGAGCCTGCTCCATGGCTGCAAGGCCTTTTAGTGGAGATGATTTAGAGTCGGAATAGTAAACTAATGGCTGCGTGTTCGAATGCTTGTTGCAGTCAAGAAGAGTTTTTTGCTGCTTGTTTGGTATCGGTTCGTAAAGTGGTTGATAAACATGCACGACTAAAGAAAAAGGAATAAGGAATGAAATATCACCTTGGGTGAACGCACGAATTAAAATTTAAATGAATGAACGAGATAGACTGCTTCCGTCGTTACAGCTAATAACCAAGACGAATGTCAAATTAGAGGCACGTGCGAAACCTTTTGAATAACGACATAAACCATAATGACTAGTCGAATATTGATCTTTACGAAATGATCTTTGACTAACTCAACAATCTTCTGAGGATCAGAAACAGAACCTGCCTTTATACCGCCTGATTGCACGCTGCTGTCTGAATTGCTATTTCGTGCCATTTTTAAATCGTTCATCGTTTTCTGCTGATTGGCCAGCTTTTACCTTAAATGTCATCTTACAAAAATATTCATTTTAGAACAACATATGTATGGTTAAAATATATCAATAAAAGTTTTCTTTTGTCACAATTTAGGCTTTGGATTTCTTGGCAACGCTTATTTAAAGTTGGTATGACAGAGTGAGTCATGATCATTGTATTTAATAGATAATTACTGAGGCCAACTCCATTATTGCAATATACCCAGTAATGCCGTTTGGCCAAAGTAATTATCTATCATAATTACTGATCCTCATCAAATCCCGTTTTCCCCCCTTTGCACTACAGGGTGTCTCAACAAAAAGTGGCACTATAGAAGTTATCTCATTGTTCTTAAACCGCTCTTAAACGCGCGTGATTAGACACCTGGGAATTTAATGAAATTGTATTTCCATTTAAGTATTTTAAAACGTTTTCGCTTCGTCCAAATATTTTAACACCCGAGTCAAGCAAAACGAGTAAATGCGTTTTGCACTGCGGTTACATTCGGTATTAGGGTAAATTGTGTTACAACAAATACTCGTTGTTCTGTAGTCAATTTAACCATTATTTTTACTATAACCGATCGTATGATTTACTTGTAATTTGACTTTTATGGTAATAGGAGTTATTTTAAATTACGAAAACAGACGTTTATGCACCTGTGGGTTTAGCATAGTGCCCAGGCATTCAAATTATAACATTAGAATAATTTCTATAGTGTCACTATTTTTTGGGACACCCTGTATATCAACGATTTTAGACCCCTTTCTATCGTCTTTGAAAATACGAAGCATACCATATGTCATACGTTTTCTAAAGAATTTATTACTGTCAATCTTTCTATCAAATTGAGCCAAACCATTGCTTAATTTACTTATTCAAATTAGGTAACTAAATCAGCGAAGCGATCTTAATTTATTTTATTTACTAAAGGGTGATCAACAAGGCGGTATTTTCAAATCCAAAACTTTAGAGGAAAGGAAATTCCATTCACTTCATTCTTTGGCAGCTTGAAGCTGTTTTCTATTGATAGAGTTCAGTTTGGTGGTGCAGTATAGTTCTCTGAGTTCCTACGAGATCGCTTAACATGGTTGTCCGATTCCGTTATCCAAGTGTTTATGCAGTTGTTCTTGTGTTGATTCACTTCAACATCGTTTGAACAATAGGTGGTGTGCACGTTACGTCATGGCCGCCATGTTGGATGAACTTAACAAAGGTTTTTCTTTGTCTGCAATTATAATTTCATCCAACATGGCGAAAATATCTTTGTCCTTTGAATCTCGAGGGATTGGTTGCACATCACCTATATGTAAGAGCTTTCGCCAGGTTAACGGCCACGCTGATGGAATGCAAGGAAAAGAACTGTAAGTTAAACTTAATTTGATGAAAAATAGGAAAGTTGTAATATTTAACACGTGTTTAGTGGATCATATGGTTTAGCGACGAGTTTGAACAACCCAGCTCATGTCTTTGTCGAGTTGGACGTTCTTATTTTGTCTACTGTATGGCTTTGGCTAAGGTTTATTAAATCGACTGATTAATAAAACCTCAGTGAATACTCTGCTAGCGGCATTATATCGACGATTTCAGCTTGATAAGGTGCTTCACCCAAGTTTCTGAGAATAACGGGTACGATTCTTTTTGTTACCAGGTATATTATCCAAAGTAATTCTAAACGTTCGAAAAGTAGCAGGCTTCGAAATATTGCAGTAGCCACACTGCATTATTAAAAATATTGCAGCTAGTCACACAGCATATTAAAAATATGGCGGTCAGCTATACCATATACTATAGCTATATGTGGCAGTCGTAGGTACCATCTGTACATCGATGGAAAAAGTATTTGGTAAGTTGACTTCATATTGATGTGTTTTCACACATGAAACAATGATAATTCCTTTGTTATAAAAGAAATTAATTTCCTCATAACCTCATAGGAAGCACCTTCATAACCTGCCTTTCATTTTGTATTTGGTACTCTTGATTACCACTTGAACAGCTATCAGGAATGTTTGTGGCACGTGTTCTATTTCCAGAATGTACTCGTGCAAAATTTACCACTAATTCCCCACTACAACATTTGAGATTTTAAGTGATTAGAATATGGCAACCAGATGATCTGGAAACATGGAAATGGACTGGAACTAGTTGTAAAATAGACATCCATTTTCAATTCAAATATCTCCTGAACTATACCAGCTTGTGTTCTTAAATTCGTAATGGAAATACCTTTCCCTTTATTAGATACTGACTAAAAGTTTCGGACAGTTCCACAAAGACACATTATGTTATATTGATTCAAAAACTTGTGAATAATTGATGAGCATTTTAGCTTATCAAGTCTCCTATGATAGGTCACGTGCATGGACTTTATATCTGACAAAGCACTCCTCATTAGTATTCTTCATATAAAGAATACTAATAAGGTATAGGTTGTTTTTTTTTGATATGCAAATATTTTCTTCTGACTATGTGAGCCATTCTTTGAACTCCACAAAGACACACTTTTGACAGTTCATTTTTGAAGCCGTTCAATAAATTTGCAAAAATGTGTTTTATCGAGTTTACTTCTGCTCGTTTATTAAACACTACTTAAAAATGTGAAACTGGACTTTATTGTGTACTAGTTTCAGGCCTTTTTGCTTGCGGTCAGATCACCTGGAAGATTAGAAAGTTGTCATACTAACAGTAATTTGCGCGTTGTGAGTCATGTCAAAGAGTTTGAAGAATATCTGACAAAAGCTAAAATGGGAAACACCTTTGAAATCTTTGATTGATGATACCAAAAGATTTGGAAACATCAATTGTACTAAGAACATCTTTTATACGGCTTTTGGAGGGACCTGTACTTGAGTTTAAAATGTACCCTCCGTGAAAGGAAGTAGCAAGAGTACTTTAATCAGTTGAGGGTGGTATAGATCGTGCAGTACTGGGATAGGGGAACTATATCATACTACATTGTAAAAGAAGCATAATACATCATATTTTCAGTAAGGAATAATTTGGCTAAGAATATAAGCTGAGACACGCGCCGGTATAGCAATGGCATTTTTTTTAGATCTTTTGAGATGGAGGAGATTCTATTTTGTGTTCAATTAATTGGCTAAGCCATCATCTGAAGTAGTACCATCTACCTGTACCATGACCTATCGAGAGAGATGGAAAGACTTTACAATGTTAAAACGAAAGTGATACCGATAGTGACTGGTGCACTTGGGAGAAAGTATCGAAAAAAATGGAAAAATTCTTGAAGTAAAGAGAAATGATGACCCGCGTCGACATTATTAAAAAATCTTCATTGTTAAGAACAACTGGAGAGGAAAGAAGAGTCCTTGATGTCTAATAAACTGGTTATAACCCGAAATAAAGAAAGCATTCTGATGAGATACCAATCTTTTGTCTATTGAGTAATACCAATGATATATAATGAAGATAGCAACAGCATGCATATAACACACAAACTGCCAAAGAAATCACGCGATAAGATAGCTATAATCGCAATCATAGTGAATCTAGAAATGGTTTGGAAACTCAGTAATTGCTTAGTTTTATCTTTTTGTTCACAGTTATGCGAACATATGCACAGTGAGAACAGTGTATTTTTGAAATAGTGAAGTAATCACCCAATAACAGCATTCGGAATCAATCACTGAACCGTGCTATTCAAATATTAACAACCGTGAAGCAAAAGATTTTTGCACGATGAAGACCATAGTAAACAGAAAGTCAAAGCTCATCATAAGTGTTTTAGAATTTTCGAGCCTTCGGACCTTATCTAGATTGACTATATGTCGTAATTCAAGCCTAAAATGTCCATTCATTTTTTACCACAAAGATAAAAGTATCACAAGGAAAAATTAGCATCATTTTGACTTCTAAGATTCTATAGTTCAAATTTTCTCATGAATTTCGTCTAATTCCCTGAATTAACTGACTCGTGCTTTCAGGGCTCATGTACTACCTGAGTATACTTCTTAAGTGCTTGGCTAGGATGCTAATGCCTCTCCTTACTTTTGCTAACGTGCTTTTGTTGCCATAGTGAGTTGAGAAAACACTCTAATAAGAACGTTATTTACAAAGTATTATTAATTATAGCTGTATTTTCTGCATTTTTGAATATAACAATCATTTGAGTCATTAATGCTATTCATGAATAATTTATAAAAATAATAAGATCAAATGAAGCAGCTCAATTGAGTCATGAATTTAAGGTCGCACTAAACTATACCATATTAATGGGCTTTTCGATCGAAAATGTTGTTTCTGTTCGAACGGTCACCCTATTCCACAAGCGTCTCTTACCAAGGATTTATATGATCTAGGTTTGCTCTAGTAGCTTGGTTGTCCTCTTCCTAAGCGATCTCATAACTCTTTAACGTCTAGTGTCCGATGTATTGAGTATCTAGAACACAAGAAGTAAGAAAAAGCCAAAGAAAGCAAACAAAAAACAAAACAAAAAACCCCAAACATGGAGAATACAATAAACAAAAAATATCAAAGACTTAACTAACCAGTCAGTATCTTGTTCAATCGAACCAACGTGTAAATCTGTGAAATCCTTGTGGGAACAATAAGGCTGTCTTGTGTTCTGAGGTAAACCTATCAAGGTCTTGAAGTGGGTGATCTTGCAAGGAGTATCACCTTCAATCAAGGACCAATATAGTGATTTCGTGAACAGTTGTTTACCGTAGTTGATAGAAAATTACATGAAAAGCAGTAGGTACTTACGCACCTGAGATTTCCCTGTGGGAAGTTATTAGGGCACTAATCAGCTGCATTAGTAAATTTTGGTTGAAAAGCCTGAAGTCTTGGGAATCTTGGACCCTGTTTTATGTGCGATAACAGGGTTGTTTCAGGGTGAAGGAATGACAAGCAAGAACGCGGTTGTTCCGCCAGCACATTTTCGGGTCGGTAATCAATACTATTTTTGTTCGTTGAATCGAGAATTTTTGACGTTTTTGTTTACATGTGTAAGTCACAACAGCAGCATTTCTTCAATCCGCCATCGGTTGTTCTGGCGGGGTTTCTCGTGAAAGGGTCGAAAGTCCTCGCGTGTTACCCACTAGTAATGCGAATTGAACAGACATGAACAACGTTGTCAAACTAACAACATTGCTCATGCCTGGTTGAGCAGCATAAAACAATGTTATTCATACATGATACAACATGTTGTTCGGACATGACGAAGTAACAAGGGTGAACTACAATGTTACAACAACCACGAACTTGGATGTTGTATCAAGCTGGATTTTGGCGCTTGTATGTAAATACATGACCAACCACTGTTGATCCGCCAAACTGTAACAGCATGTTGAAACATGACTGAACAATGTTGTCATTTTACCAGTCCTGTTCTATCATGATGACAATATTGTTACAGGATTGTTGAACCAATAAGCCTGTAAAAACATGTGAGATTTTTACGTGTGTATGATCTATAATCCAGCAACGAACCTAGACATTATCATTAACATTAACAGATCTAGACATTACACATCCGGACAACTTGTGTAGAAAATCAGTTTTGCCCAAATTTTTCATGAATTTTTTTAATAAAGAAGGACAATACTGGGCTGCCTTTAGTCGCCCAACTTAAAGTTTTATAGCTCTATAAAGTTCCTGAACGCAGCGCTTTTGGAATATCCTGCTCAATCTTTACAATATTATGTTACACTTCCAACCGGGGAAGGTTAGCAGGTAATCCACTGCAAGGGTTAAAGCCAGAACATTGTTTTGTTCTTTGACTGGTACTGGTCTGTCACGGCATTGCAGAGTCTTGTTCTACCTCAATTAACTAAGTGCATAGGTATCAGCCAGCCGCATAAATTTCCATCTAATCCTAGTGATGACATGGCAAGTGTGTCAACATATGAAGGTGATGCGTGTGCCGTTAATTTTCTTCTGAGTCATGCCATGGTATAACAATTACGACGAGGAAACTAAAAAGCGAACGGTCAAACGGTTCCTACATGGAGAAGATTGCCAAGTCACTGCTCGGTACGTTTCAGCGCACTAATAAATAAAAAATGTAAAACGTGTTTGGCGCCAAATAAAATATATAAAAGAAGAGTGCGGCGTAAGCAGTATTGATCGATATGTATAAAGTCAAGAGGGTTAAGGAATTGCTGAAACTTCGAACCAGTAAAACTATCAGTCAAGTTGTGACAGTTTCCTAACTCAATTTGGCTTTGTGCATGTAAAATATTGTGCATTTTTCCAACTTCGATGATGCCTCCTTTTAATGCTTCATACATTTGATTTGGCTTCGATCAAAACTGATTTTACGTCAGATGGATATGATTTGAAATCTTGCGAATTTAATTTGACTTGTCTGACCAACCATAAAGTTGATGTGACCAGCAATGATTAATTTAATTTGAATTAAAAATGGTATGGTGGTTGTATCATTTGATGCAACCACTAATGGCAGTATATCAGATTCGCATATCAGTACAGTGCCAATTCTCAAACACTCAAATTGAGATATTTCGAAGTTAAAATAACTTCAAAATGATCGTTTCCCAAATACTTTACAATATTCGCCACGATGATGTTCTATCGGCCATACAATCGCTCACATTCGACCCGTACTTGTATATCCATGCAATATAACACCGCTGCTCATGTTGTAAATACTTCATAACGTACCTCTATATTCATACACGTACATGAATCCATGTACGTACACGTGTGCATGTATATATGTATAAGTATTTATGAGAAAAACTTTCTTACACAGATATTTGCGGAACATATAACCGCCAGGGAAAGCTCTATGCCGATACAAGAATGTTGTTTTATTGACAGAACTCTGCATTATTAACAAATAGACATTTTCCCACGCCGACACGTAAAAGACATCAGGGTTACCAACATGAATAATAACACGAACTGCAATCAAAAAGCAAATAGACACACTTTTTCTTTTTTTCACACAAAGAAAATCTCGACGTTTCCATTACCTTTAGGCAAATAAACACAATTCCTGTCTGTCTTTACTCTTTAGTAATCTAAAGACGCTTTTGTCTTCACTCGTCAACGTCTATTCAGACTATCCCGTCACTCTTTGAAGTAATAAATATGGAAAGTGCAGAAGACTAGAAAGACTGTCTGTTCAAACATTTTCAATGAGTTTGTCATCTGCGCATTTTTTTTCAGTTAGTTAGCGATTTTACTTTCCCGAGGGTTACACTTGGCAGTAATAATAAAACCACTGATAAACAAGTGGTCCCCAAAAATTATAGTATGAATTACAAAGGCGAAAGTCCGCGGACAGGAAAGAGTTAATGCTCGAGTACGATCGCTTTCGTAATTCAATTTTACTTTCTTTTACGTAGGGGCTTCTTTTCACCAAATATTCCGATGTCGCATGAGTAGTCCTAAGTACGAGTATATCGTCACATCAGACTATGTTGTCGACTTCACTTCGCTTTTCGTCATACGTTGTTTATATGAAATATTGGTCTAATAATAAGTTTATACAATACAGTATGATATTAATGCCCAATGTTGAACACGAACTTAGTTCATGTGGAAGCTTGGTAAATCTCAGACGACTAGTGGACGTCTCACCATCTGAGTCGTGGTGGCTCAATGGTTAGAGCGTCTCACCGGTCATCAGAAGGTTGCGGGTTCGATTCCCGTCTAGGGCTCAGAAATCGTTTTTCTGAGAAAACGAGCTTGACGAACGTCTACAAGTCGTCACAGTATGATATTCTTTTAACTTTTGAGTCTGATTTATATTACCATGGCAACGGGATGATAGATAATTCTTCTAGTCGGGCGATCCATCTCTTTTATTTCATATTTCAATTCAAATAGGCCAATGTTACAAGATTTTAATGAAAATCTGTAGTTGAAAATTTTTTTGAGTCTCGAAATTTCATACTAAGGTTTCCACACTACGATTTCTCTTTAAAAGTGAAAAATAGAAAGATTTTTATGATTAAAACATATGATAAAAATTTAGTAATAATTTATTGGAGAAATGCACGAAAAACCCCATCAGTAAACTTTAAATAATTTACCAGCTGACCATTGAAGACAAGATCGCGGACACAGAACCAAAAACTAGAAGCAGTCTCATGTAACTGCTAATCATAATCTGAACTGTTGATATAAAAACGAGAAAAATACATGATGCAAAGTCTGTCAGCAATTTTGTCAGGATTGGTGCTTCTACGGGTATATTTAAAAACAAAGATAAGTAGAACTTATAGTAATTTGTAAGACTTGATTATTATTCTGTTGATTGCCATGACGATTGACCTGGTCTGTGACAAATAATTCAGTATAAATAAAAAAAATCGATTTTATAATTTGATTTTGTAATCGTGTCGCCTTAAAGCAATATATCTTACTGCATAATGTGAAAAATTGCTAAATTTAATGAATTGCAGTGACACAGCCAAAGAAGTGAGAATTTGAAATAAAAATGCAATAAATTTGCCAAAGTAAAGTTATGCTCCTACCATTCAATATTGAAGACTAACTTAGAATGAGAATCCACGGTACCAAAATTTTGACCAGTATTCCACCAAAATTCCAAATAATTTACCCCAGGGAAACAACGAAAGGATGACCTCGGAATAACCTACATTAGGAGGCTAATAAAAATGACCTTTTAACCACTATACACAGAGAAAATGGAAGATGCGTTGATAACTGCGAGGCCAAGTTGAAGGCTGTTTGGTAGAAGTCTTCTGAGCGACGAACTTATTATTTGTTTATTTCCGTCGTGTGACAAATTCTATCGGTGAAGAACCAGACTCAATACCTAGATTATTCATCCATCGTCTCATAGAAATCCAGAAATAACAGCTTTAAAACATTGTAAACATTGTATCATTTCTACAATGGGTGGCCAAAAAAAAGCGGCCCCCCGGTAAAATATCGTTTTTGATATATATAAAATTCAGGAAATTCAAAAACAGTTCAGAAATAATCATGATACCAACCACATTATAGCAAAGAACAATATTCAAGCATTACTTTCACGTATGAACATGCAAAAAGCTAATAATCGTTGAAATATGTATA
>JBAHVQ010163034.1:0-21176 GCA_036872915.1 Nanipora kamurai | reverse complement strand
ATTGGATATTCGGATGTTTACAATTTAGGTAATGCAAGAAAGGTAAAATATGATCGCGAGATCGAAATAAAATAAAGAAGTCGTCAACGTAGCTTCGATAATAAAGCGGTTTAAATTGAGGGGGACAATCATTTAGCTAATTAGTTTCATGAAAGGGAAGAAAAATGTTGGAGAAAAGGGGACTCAGAGGGGAACCCATAGCAACACCATCAAGTTGTTCGTAAAATTTTCCGTTAAATATACAGTGACAAATTTTGGCAGTTAAATTTAGTAGCTCTTTAAATTGTTCGCGAGTAAAATTTTGAAAATGACTATTGTTATAGAAAAGTTGGTTAAGGATAATTTCAATGCTTTCATCCAACGGTATGTTTGTAAAAGGTGAAAATTAGCCATGATGACATTTAATATTATCATCAAAACTCAGCTGAAATAAATCTTGTAGAAATAAAACACTTAATTATTTGCCGGTTCTCACTCAGTCTTTCTGTTAATTACTTCCTGTCATTGTAAATAGATTATCATATAGTCGAGAACACCATGTAAATTTATCACTTACTCTGAAGATGTTGCAGGATTAGCAACGAAACGTCAGCTAAATTAAAATTCTTCCTTTCAATAACTCATGTCTCTATTAATATGGGTTTATTCAAAATTATATGCTGGGCTTTGATATTCCTAACAAGATTACGCTTTCCGCCTGGTTCCTCAATTGCCACTACTTAAATCGTTTTAATTACATTTATTGAGCTTCTTTGATAGTTTGTAGCAGCAGGCCAGTGTCGGTGTTTTCACTGGAGAGAGCCCAAGTCAACAACTAGCTGCTTAGTGCAGATACATTACAGGAGGTAACGAGGACGTTATTTTCAGATTTTAGAACGCATCTGCATTTCGAACTCAAAAATGTCTACATTTTCCATTTTGTTCACAAAACGGTGCATTTTGGGTGTCTACTATGGGCAGAGAGTTAGTAAAAGTCTGTAGTGGACATTCGGAAGCACGCATTCAAAAGAATGATCACTAGTCCGTGGCAATTTATGACAATATACTTCAACTGAAACTTATTTATTGAATCTTATAATAAAACACGGGGTCCCAAGTTGTTCCAAGTCATCTACCCCTTTGTAAAGTCATCTACCCTTTCCGAAATCTCCAACGTATATGCAGGCTGTTTTGGTTTTGGATTTTAGACTTAGCGTTATGGATTTTAAAATTTAGAACATTAAATTACCTTAAAATCATGAAGACAAGTTCAAATAATTTCTGTTATCTAACGTTTTAATCAATTAATTTTAACCAATTAGATTTAAGTGTTCCCGCAGCGTACATTTCACTGGTTTGTTATTACTAACAATCTAGACCATCCTGCATTTCGCTGGAAACAAAAATCACGGACCATAACCCCAGATATATATATTTAAATAGAAAATTCTTATTGTCCTGGTCCAACAGTGCTTAATACTTGCATAGAGCTTAATATAGTAAAATATCAGATCAAAGAAGAAACATATTAAAATATATTATAAATTTATTGCTGCTCAGAGTTTCACGTCTGTATACGTCTTAAAAGGTCCCATGTCTTGGAACTAGTGTTTCACAAGTGGCCAAAGGACGCTAAGTTGGCCGAAATCTGGAGAAAGCAAGTGGCCAAAAGTAGGAGCGACGACTTCAATCCAGAAGCAGATGCCCAAGGAACACATGTCTGCTCAAATCACTTTCCCAAGGGAAAGTGATTTGAGCACATTGTCTGAACCAAGTGCTGTAGTTATCACAGGAAACACTGTTCTCTAGTTCTGGTTTGTTAATTTCATCCTCCTCCAAAATAACTTTCTCACATTTTCGGTACTGAAAAATGTCTCGAAATCCCAGCAAACAGGGCAAAACATATGCTTTACAAAATAATGTTAAATTGTTAACCACACTTTCACAGAAGGCCGAGTCAATTTCAATATTTTCATAGAAAGGTTTATGGCCTTCAGTCCACATGATGAAATAGCTATGGGAAACATTAAATACCCACATCTGCGCTTGCACTTGCGTGTAATATTTGTGTGTTCTTTTTAATTTTGGCCTACCATTGTTGTCTTCAAGAAAATCTACCCTCTTGTAAACATCCTTCTCTAGGATATTCTCTGCTTGAACCGAATAAGGGCACTTCACTTTGACAGTTGCTGGCCATCAGCATCTAAAAAGTCTATTTGGAGAAGCAGCAAGGTAAAGATAATCAGGCTTCACAAATAAGCCACACTGCTGAAATCCTTGCAGACCATTCTCATGCTGACTTGCAATATCAGCCGAGAAACATTTGATGGGATCCTTCTCACGGGTAATACCCCATACACTTGGTGGTTGGATATATCATCAGATCTGTAAAGCAGCTGGGAAACCAAAGGGCTGTATTGAGGCTTCTTTGGACCTTTTTTGAAGTACTTTTCATTAAGCTTTGGGTCTTAGTAGAAAATTGCATGGAAAGTTGAAGCTCTAATTCTGCCAGTTCTTTGTTGCAACCACATTTCATTAGAAAGCTGTCCTCTTGTTGCAGCCTCAATCCTGTGGACTATGCTGGGATTTCTTCCACTTACAACCCTTGACTTATCTTTCCTGAACGGTAAGTTTGCCAGTTTACCTGGCGCGACTTTCTTTTTGCCCCCCTGGTTCCACCCCTGACGAATACTCGTGCAAGCAGGTGAAATATATTGCTTGTTAAAGGCGTAGTTCACTTTATACAGATGTGCTATCACATGGTTACATACTTCAACAGTGCCAGCTATACAAGTGCACCGTGATGTACTGATGTTACAATCCTCTTTACCTCTCTAACATATTCTATATCTTGTGCGGATCAACACGTAGTTTCTGTGACGGACAGACAAACTTTCCCTTTATGAAATGTTGGTGTTTTATCCGATGGACCCATAGACTGTATCTACAAATCCACTCATCCAGTATGAAAAGGCCTTTTGACCTTTGTATTTACCGATGTAGTCAACATCTACAGTTTTAACGCGCAAAATCTAACTAAACAATTTGCCGTCATCAATTTCAGGCCACGCTTGTACGCTGCCAGCCCACGCTTGGTCCGGTAGGGTGTCAGGGTGGGTCTTGATTCCACTCGTTGTCAGCCTTCTGGCGTACTCTTTTTTGATGTTTTCAAAGATTTGGGCTGACAAACAAAATGAGCTCCAAACGCTCTGGCCACAAGTTCGGCCTTTGCGCCACTTTGTTTTAAACTACGAAGTCCAAGGTAGTCTTTTAGCGAAGTGACAGTCTAGCTCAGGAAATCGTCGTACTCCAGCTTTTCCTTCAAGTATTCTGTTAGCCATGGTCAATACGAAATTATCTTGAATAGAGCACGTATAAGAAAAATAGTCGATATGAACGATTTCGAAAGGAAATCAGAAGAAATTCTCCGTTAAGTCGAAGAGATTAGCTTAATCGAAGAGATTAGTGACACTTCTGTTGTATTATTTCGTAAGTTCAAATGGATGCCGATCCAAAATTTAGTGAAAATGAGGAAAATATTAATAGCAGTCAATAGTTTGCGAAGTTCAGTCCCCCTGAGGCTCGCAAACTTTTCTGTTTTGCTCGCGAGACACATGAAGTGAATACTCAATGTCTGTTACTGATTTTAAGCTACCAAAAGTTAAACGAGAATTTGCAAAATCCAAAACTTCAAAGAGTGGCGTTGTACTCTTTAACTTCACTGCCAACTGAGTTGAAATTAATTAACAGATATACCCCATCTATGTCCATGTATAAACTAAAACTCTTTTTTACTAATTTTAATTATGAAGTGAATCGCCTTGAACAATTTTCCTTTCACTTGTGTAAAAATACTGTTAAATACCATTGGGTTTTCGTTCCGCCCCCATATGTTTGATTCGGTTGTCGACATGATTGAGTGGATCTCCCGCAAGAACTACAACATCCGCTATTTACTCCATTACCTGGACGACTTCCTCACGTCAGCCCCTGGTAACCCTCACGAATGTGTCCACAACGTCTCCCTAGCGTGCACTGTTTTTTCACGCCTGGGACTGCCGTTACACCCAAACAAATGCGAAGGTCCAACAACCTACTTCGACTTCCTCGGTATAGAACTGGATTCGGCACCCCAGGTCGCATGCCTTCCTGACATCAAATCTGAGGCGACCCTCACCACTAAACTGGGCCACTAAACCATGGTGCAGCCGTAAAGAGCTAGAATCATTAATTGAAACCCTCCATCATATCTGCAAAACCACCCCCCGGTCGTACCTTCTTACGGCGCCTGACTGACCTGCTCCGCGTGTTCAGGTCTCCTAATGCCCCGATTGGCCTCAACGTAGAATGTCGTCGTGACCTGGCGTGGTGGTTGGACTTCTTCCATTCGTGGGACAGCGTCAGCATTTTTTGCATGCCCTCAATCGCATCGCTCCCCAACCTCTCTGTGGCTTCTGATGCCGTCGATTTGGCTGGTTTCGGTGCGGTATGGTGCACAGCTTCGTTCTCAGGCCTGTGGCAGGAGGTTTTTTTATCTTCCTTCATTGTTGTCAAGGAGCTGTTTCCGATGGTAGTTGCAGCTTATGTACGGGTTCCCAGTGGTTAAGAAGAAAGGAGCACTTCCTTTGTCGGGACTCATCGAACGTATGCTGTGGGTCACAACAAGTTCTGGCAATTCTCTGTCCAGTTTCCTTCTTCATGGTACCCTTCCTCGCCTCTTCCTGCTTCAAAATTTACACTGATGTTGTTTGTGTCATGGCTAGCTCAGTCCTTGTCTCCCACACCTCTGTTGACGTGTATCTTGCCGCCGTGCGCTCCATATTGAGAATGGTTTTCCGGACCCGACCACTAATACTCCACAGCTACGACATGTGCTAAGAGGATTCCACTGGTCTCAGGCACAGTCTTACCCTTGTTGCCTCCCAGTCACCAAAGACGACCTTGGAGCGATTCACTCATTGCTTTTGGCCACCATCCACAAAGCAGATTCTGCCATCTTTTGGGCGGCATGTTGTTTTTCATTCTTTGGCTTCTTACGTGTTAGCGAATTTAATTTTTGGTTATAGATGTGGAAGCAAACTTAAAATCTCCTTCATCTGCTCTTCACATCCACCGCAAGTCATCAAAGACCGACCCTCTCAGCGTGGCTGCTTCATTTATGTGGGTGGATCATTCTACGATATCTGTCCAGTATCCAAACTCCAAAACTACCTTGTCCTCCGTGGAGCCTCCCCAGGGCCACTGTTCAGGTGACAAGATCGCACACCATTAACTCCAGCACACATGAACTTTTATTTGCCACAGAATTGCACCCATACTAGGATATCCAGGAATTACATAAGGCACAGCTTCTGCATTGGAGGGACTACAGCCACAGTGGCCGTTGGGGTTCCAGACCACCTAACTCAGTCACTTAGTCACTGGTTGAGCTTGGCCTTTTTATGCTACATCTGCATATCACTGGACTCCATCACTCAGGTTGCTCAGCTTCTGTGAGCAGTTGGAGACAGTATTGGAGGTTCTGACAGTAACCTTACTCTAACCCCTCAACAGTTGGAGTCTCAGTGGAGCAGGTACTGGTGGAGTTAGCTGGTTTGCACGTATCCTGCAGATCTGCACATCATGGCTCACTGCAGTTGGCAGGGTAACTACTGACTCCATCACCTCCAATCTGCATTATGCCAAAGTAGAAATAGTCCTTAAATACTAAACGTAACTTTTGCCAAAGACAAATACACATGTATGGACCTGGAGTGCCAGCATAGGTTGAACATCCAAAATATAATCTTTAACTGGTGGATGGGGTAATCAAGGTTTTTGATTCAATATACTATGAAATATAAGTGATCAACAATACTGTGTGATGCTAAAGAGTAAAATTTTCTTAAATTTTCTAGATTTTGTAAAAGTAGAAAACACCTAGTTTATGAGACAGAACTGCTGTAGTTACTGAACAACTAAATCTAGAATACACTGTCATAGTTGTGTAAAAAAATGTCCAACCCTACTTTGATTATCAGTTAACAGTTAACTTTTATTTGTCAGTAAACTGTTAAAAAATTAATTGCCATTTATCAGAGAGTTAACAGATACTTTTAAAGCTGTTTATCTGTTGTCTGTTAACCCCATTCAGACCCCTTAGCTTTGCCTTTGTTGCAGGAGTGATCAGTAATATGAAAAACAAATAAAAGATTTTAAATGGCAGAGTTTTTTTAATTTTTATGCTTTGCCTTTTTGCATTTTACCTGGAATTTTGCTTTGCAAAAAGCATGAAATACTTTGCAAATTGCAAAGTGCAAGTTGCTAGTCTGTACTCTGAGTGGTTTCAATTAAATAGCATTAACAATTTTATAAACTATGTTCTTAATACTTATTGATATGGAAAAGCAGGATACAAAATATTGCCAGCATTTGACCAGTTTTGAATGCATGAGTATAACATGAGTAAGCCTTGAATGTATTTTCATACCAACTTATGGCCTTTAGCTCTCCTGCCAAAAGTATAATCTAAGGCAACGGTTGCTTTAGGATTTTCATCTCTACAAAATTGAAAATTGAGAACTGAGAAAGATATCCATAAACTCAAATTCAGGATTACTGCAAGTAAGATTAGCTCAAAACATCCTTGCTAAATTCCTGTATTCCTAATTTTTCCTCTTCAAGTCTACTTCTGGCCAACAATATTGCTACTTATTTGTAAATGTAATTATATGATCTAACTAAAGTTTTGCTACTGAACTTACTTGTCAAGAAATCTCAGCACTATTGTAGATTTACCCTTATTAGATAAAAAAAAGTAAATAATTTTTTTAAAGAACGTATTTTTGGAGTGACAAGAAATGATTAGTCTATTATTGCAATTTTAATTTAATGTTAATATTAATGTTAATAACGATTAACAATATGTACAGTAATAATGTATTATAATATATTAATATATATTAATAATACATAAAAATACATGTATAACATTATGTCTCCTTACCGATCCTTTACTGCCCATGATAAAGATACTGGACTCTTCTGATTGTTGATTTAAATATTTTTCATCAATCTCTCCTGTATATAAAATATGAACTCATTTTAGGGAACTGAACTACATAATTTACTGCATGTGAAAGTTCAATATACATGTTGACCCTACTTGTGGTAAATAACAAAAGAGAAATATTAAAGACTACTACCAAAGAGCTTGTTCTTCTCAATGCTTCCTCTGCTGTCAATGGCAATGTCCCACAAAGATCTTTCCGACCTACATGTCGGTAAAAACACTTTCTAAATCATACATTGATACATGGTTCATGGTTCATCATCAAATTGGAAAACAATTTACGGCCTCGTTGGCCAGTCTTTTAACGCTTTTTTGAATCGTTTATTATATTTCCCAAAAGAAAAACTACGTACCTCTTGTCTGTCATACCGATGAAGTTTAACTATGCCAGTAAGACGTTGAAATTTGCTATAAACTTTGGCTCACTTTGCCAGAAAATTGTCGGCAATAATGCTGGTGTTTCGCCAGAGTGCACGCTTGGAGTTGTTGTCATGACGAAACTGCTGACAGAAAATACAACATAAAAATGGCGCAAGGAAATCTGAAAGAGGATAATCAAATGACCAAAGAGGAACAAATCCAGTTCATCTCGGACGAAATAAAAGTCCTTTCTTCAATATTCTGTAGTGAAAATGAATTGCTCATTAATGGGAGCCCACCGGATAGTGATGTCGACGCTTTATGCCACAATTTGGTCGAAGGCAAGATAAGAGATGTACATTTGTCTATCCAAGTTTCCTGTGTTGAAAATATTAATATCCAGCTGAATCTATTTCTTACCAAACATTATCCATATACTCTTCCAGAAATATCAGTTTCATCTCTAGAGCTAACAAGAAAGAAACAGGAACAAGTTCATGAAAAATTAGTGGATTATGCAAGCAGTTTGGTGCAATGTCCTGAACCAGTTATTTTAAAACTTAATCATTGGTTGCAAGACAATGTCCCACAACTGTGTACAACAGCAAAAGCTAAACCACGGCACGAAAACGAGATGCATTTTATGAAAGACAAGAAAACAGTTATTGTAGTTCTGCGGTTTGATCACATGCGATCAAGAAAAAAATATCTAAAAACAATATCTAATTGGATGAGAGAACTAAATTTAAATTGTTGCATTTTATTTTTTGGAAGAGAAATCTATGCCATTGTGGAAGGATTGAACTGTAACATCAATGAGTATCTAAAACGTCAGAGAACCACCACTGTCGATGTTGATTCCGCAGGAAGAGCATGTAAGGAAAGAAAGATGGAAACATTATGTGAACTTGCAAAGACAGAACAACATGGGTATGGTATGTGTAATACAAATATACAACATAATTTATATAGTTAGTTACTCTTAATGAGAGTTTTTCATGACTATAAAGGTGTTAAAAGTAAGATCGATATATAGCTCAGAATAAAGTTATATGGGTATACTACTAATGAGGTCAAGCTGCACCATGACACTGGCCCCTTCAGGGTGCCCCCATTTCAGCCTTTCACTACAGTCCATTTGGAGATTTTTACTCAAAGATCAGTCTGGCTGAATGGCACCTTATCATGGACTTGCTGTCTTAGTCCACTATGTTTTGGTCGGCATGGCCATTTGCACTAAGATTGAACTAGGGCCAGTGGCCTTAATGGCAAAATTTGATGTTCAGAGTGCATACACCAGGCTCACATTGCAATGAGTGCTACTTGTTGGATATAAGGTGTCTTAGTACTATTTTGACTCCACCTTCCCATTTAGGCTTCACTTAGCCACTTCATCTTTGATGCTATTGCATCCATGGTTGAATGGATCTTCAATCATCACTACTGCATCCACATCCTTGAGCTCTACCATGTCGTTTTTCTTAGCACTAGCAAGTTTTTCACAATATACCACCAATGTCATGATAGCACAGTGGGCCTTCCAATGGCTCACGCTCCCCCTCCACCCAAACACAATAAAGGAAGCCACCTGCCTTCTTTTACTGGGCATTGATCTCAACTTGTTTGCAGCCCAAGTTGCCCACCTCTAGCAGAAAAATTCACACTCATGCTGACCCTCCTGCACCAATGGGCCTCCAAATGACAGTGCTCTCATAAAGAACTGGAATTCCTTTTCTGTAACCTTCATTACAGATGCAAATTGATTACCCCGGTCATGCATTCCTCAGTTGTGTAATTGATCTTTTGAATGCCTTTTGCCTACCTCATCACCCCATTCAGCTCAACAGTGAGTTCTGAAGGGATCCCATCTAGTGGCTAGGAGTTTTTAGTTCCTTGGATACCATAAGTTTCTTTCGCATGTTCTCACTTGCTTGCAGCCAGACGTAGATATCACTTTAGATGAAGCCCTATCCCACCAATTTGGTGCTTCTGGAGTAATGTGTGGTTTGCTGGTTCACAGCCTGATTGTGACACTGATTGCAGTAAATACAGTAGCTCTTGACAATTGTGGTCACAACCCATTATTGGGGTCTTCCATGGTTTCACATAAAGGTCAAAAGATTGAGCTTCTTTGTGACAACTTGGTCATAGTAACACTCACCTCAGTTACATCCTGTGTCTGGCAAACAATGCATTTAATCAGGCAATTCTTACTGGTAGCATGCCAGCTTCATTTCCCCTCCACGAGACACATTCATAGTTTTCATAATCTTACCGCTGATGCTATTGTCTTCATTTGACTTCCAGGAGTTCCATTGTCTATGGCCCACACCCAACATACAGTTAACCCCAGTCCCAACACTGCTCATCAAGGAGATAGTCATATCTACCTGAACATGCACTGTCAATATTTTATAATGTTTACAATTTTTACTAATGAGAAATGCAAGTTATATGAAATACAGTATTAATCATGTACTAATGCTGTCAAAGTTTCATTCAAATGCAATGAAGAGGATAAACAATTATACACAACTTTAACTATATTGTGTCACACTTTATAAGTTAAATAATAAATTAAAGTAATCTTAATTGTGAATATTAATATAGTCTAGTTAGTTTAGTTAGGTATAATGAAATTTGATAATTTTAAAATTATCCTTCACTGCTGAAGTAAACTGAAAAAGTTGACTTGGGTGGGATTTGAACTCATACCTTAGGGATACGTACCAGTCCACCCCTCTACCTGTTGAGCTGTTGAATCTACAAGGATTGGAGCCAAGTTTACAGTAAGATAATTTTATAGGATAATTAGTAAGGTACATTTAGTATATTTGCCCTTTTAGGTCACTTGCCCCATGAAAAGTAACCTTTTCAATTTTTTTATATATCATTAATAGTATCAGCTAGGGTGGTTGCTAGATCACCGTGTTAAAAGATGATCCAGTAAATATTTTTTTTTGGTCCAAGGGGACGCAAATAACAATCGCCACCCCTACTCACCAAACAAAAAAAATGTACACGATACCCAGCATTGTAAGCAAATGATTCTCCATTACGAGCGTTAAGCCTGGTTGTCATATAGTCGTAACGACACTCCGACTATCGTACAACATTTTTTTAGTCAAACGATTGTGGGAACGTAGCAGTCTTAATGATCGTAGTGACGGTCGGAATCGTGGAACCTATGTCGTGGACGTAAACTCGAGGTCTACTTTCACGACAGCTGCGATCACAAGAAGATAGTCACAGGACTATCGTGCGATCGTATTTCTATGTGTGAACATCTCTACGACTGTGCTGCGACCCAGATACGATAAATTTAATATTCCACGTGTCCTTGCAAGCTTGTATGTCACGATACTTTTAAGATAGTCGTACGATTGTTCAGTTTATGTGAAAAGACTATTTTATTATCAAAAAATCCTTACGAGCTCGCACAGTCGTTACGATTATATGAGAACCAGGCATACCTATGCACGCTCATGCTGTTCGTATCCTGGCCCAGTCGGTATCCCCCGACTGACTTCTTAGGGGCCAGTGAATCCTTAACGTATTGTCATTTTGACCCACCAAGTACCTGTTGCTGACTGACGTGTGTTTAATGCAGACTCAACTCCATCGGGTGTCTGCCTTCCGATTAAAACGTAAAAAAGCCTAAGGAAAGCGATACCATATATATATATATGGCCAGTATGTCTACCCTGGCACGGGACCCCTGACACCCGGGTAAGTAAACTTCTATCTCCGAGATATCCTATCTAGGCTAGATATCAGTACTCTACCAGTAAGATAAGACCAGTACTCTAGTCAGAGATTCCGCATCGATGCAGCCACAGCAGCTAGGTCATCTAATCCAAACCTTGCGACGGTGGTCAAGCAACGCCTACAATCTTGTGAGCTCACCAGACGTCATTACACAAGTTGCGCACCGTTTATCGGGGCTGGAGTCACTTTAACCTCCTATGAGCATTCCAGTTATTTTGAGGTCAGTAGACACCGCACTTAGAAGCCAAGTGCTCGGTGATTTTTAATTAGAAACCGAGTCTTCTGACACTGCATTTCGCAATAATATCGACTTGTAGCTCATTTTGTCGGCCGTATTTTTTTTTTTTTTTGTTCGAGTAGAGCGCTGTGAATCTCCCAGTCTCTTTTTTATATTATTGACGTGATTCACTAAAAAGAAATAACAAATCATTCGAACCGATCAGCTTCTATTCTTAATAGGTATTTACAATAAATCGTGTATCCTCGTGTCCTTCCCAACTGGATGTACCCTCTCAGTATATTTAACCCGTATAGCTAGCTGAAAGGTAGTGTTACACAATGCAATTTTTCGTGCAACTTGTACAAGAAAATGCGTGGTGTAACATGCCCCGCAATCATCAAGTCTAGCAACATTTTTGGATCAGCAAGCATTGCAAAATATATAGAAACAAGTTCTACTTTTCGCAACGATTACAACGCCACAACAGATTTTTGAAGCATTCCGCAGTGTAACACACTTCTGGCAACTTGTCTCACAATGTTTTGTTCGATCAGCCAATAAAAATATGCCTTCAAACTTCGTCTCCAGGGTCAGAGAATTGCGAGAAAAGTTGCACGAAAAATTGCATAGTGTAACACCGCCTTAATTTCTGCTCGTTTCAATTTTCGACCATAGAAAATGTCTTTGTATGTCAACTCGTACGTACATTAACTCATCATAGTCCGAGAAAATTGGAAAAAACGAGTCAAAAACATTTGCTTAACTTCATGTCACGGTTCCTTGCGCATCAACAAACTATGGCATATTACGCGCGCGGAAAACCACTTTTCTAACTTAATTTTTGATGCAGAGTTCAAAAAACTTGGTTTGAATCCGAGATTCGAACAGCAAGTTCGTCAAAACCGCATGAAGCTGCTGTTACACGATGCAATTTTTAGTGAAACCTGTGCCGCAACACCTTTGCAAGACAGGTTGCAACGTCTAGAATCCCTTTTTTATGAACCCCTGTCGCACTCCATGCATTGTGGGACAGGTTTCACCAAAGTTGACGAAGACGAACTTCAGCTTCGTGTAACGGCTTGTGAAACCGGTCTCACAATTAATATTAAGGTGTATTTGAACTCGGGTGAAATTGAAAAGTTGGAAATTAATGCTAAAACTCTGAGTAGCATTAATTTCCAACTTTTCAATTTCACCCGAGTTCAAATACACCTTAATATTAGTTATAATATTAGAATACATTCGTACAGAAGAAACTTGTGATAAGTTTCGAAGTATAAAACACCATCTTCCACGACCTGCTCTCAACTTGACCTTGTAGCTCGGACTAGATCACCGAAGGTCGTTGGGTTCGATTCCCACCGCGGTCAGGTAGATTTTTCTACTTGACCATTTGGGTTCAGAAAACTCGGTCTCACAATATTTCGCAATGCTTGAGCGACTGACCAATCAGCCTTTAGTGATCCCACGGGGAAAAACACATCCAGATAATGTTGTTTTCGGCCAAAACAGTAAAGGAACAACATTCCGGGAAGACAATTCCATCAGATCGAAGAACACACTGCCAGACTGAAGGGTAGGATCATAACTGATGAGAAATTCAACCCTGGTCCTTCCGATAGGCGAGTGACAGAAATTACAAACAAGGCAGAGGGAAGTGACACTTTTGGCCATCGCCGAGGAGCACAGCACGACAGTAAAAGACCTGAAAACGCTACTTCACAGCCTTTGGACGTCAATGATCCGCGAAGTAAAGCGTCGTGTAGCTTAAAAATTGCTCATAGGCCTGTAACATAGTCTAAAGGCCATTTTATTTGGAAACCAACTTCACGCGTGGTGTTAGATGGTGTAGCTTTTTTTGAAACCTGTCTTGAAACGCCGTTCCGAGACAGGTTTCACTAACCGTTACATCAACGAAAGGCTCGTTCTTCAAGCTTTATGAAAACTCAGAAAAGTTGTGAGTTTCCCAACGGGAATCGAACCTGCGTCTCCCGATTGCCGGTACGGTTGTCTTACCACTAGACCATGAGGCGTCGACAACAAATCTGAAATAAATTGGGGCCTGGGTCCCTGGAGCAAACATTGCTTGTATGTAGATCGCATTACAGGCATGTCTCAGCTTTCAACTATGAAAGCAGCATGTCAAACATAGGACCCAGGTCCCAATTTATCTCAGATTTGTTGTCGAGCCCTCATGGTCCAGTGGTAAGACAACCGTACCGGCAATCGGGAGACGCGGGTTCGATTCCCGTTGGGGAGCTCACAACTTTTCTGAGTTTTCATAAAGCTTGAAGAACGAACCTTTCATTGTTTATATCCAAGCTTGCAAACACCTACACTCTCTACGCTCTGTAGATTGAGTTTGCTCGTATGTAACCGTTACATCGTTATGTAACAGTGACTTAAGTCAACAAATATCACAACTGCTAGAGCACATTTTCTTCTGTCATAGAATTTAGCCATAATATTCATGATCCAAACGTTTCGAGTCCTTTACCGGGGCTGAAAAAGCAAGTGCGAAGTCGGGTGCCTAGGGTTCTTGGTGCAAGTCTTGATGATTCTATTAGACGTTGCAACACTTGGTGAAGCCTGTCTCGCAACTCACTGCATCGTGTAACTCCAAATTAAGTTCACATCGTACTCTGGTGACGGGTATTCATGGGATCAGACAAAATAGAGTTAACGCGTGGCTACAATAAAATTAAATATGTAACTGATTAGTCTCTGGGTGATAACAGACAGTGACGGCCAAATTTCCTTTCCATGGCTGGCCGCCAAAGTCCCACCTTCAATTAAGCCTCTTATAGCGTTTGAGCTACTCGCATCGCAGACTTCACAATTCACGAGTAACAATCTCAGACGCCACTTTTATGCTAAGCTTACCCCAATTCCAATTTCTGAAGTAGCCTGTTGTCCCATTTTAAAAAGCATAGCAATTACCATATCACTTTCTATGTTTGATTTTAGCATCACTGATGGATTTAAGGTAATAGAATGTTCAAGCTTTGAAGAATTGGTGAAGGCATTTGAAAACACTGGACTCACAGATGTTTACGAACGTTATATTAAACACTCGATGCATAGAAAATGAGACATATCACTTGAATGTTTTGTGAATACTATATCAGGATTTTTCATAGTCATTAAATTTCAATCGAACTGTTATCAAAGACTGCGTGTGTATCTGAACATGAATCTGTTAGGTCTGAACTGGAACTTTGAGGTCGTTGTTGATGTCTTGTACTTTGGTCTAAGCTTAATTCTAAAAAAGTAAGAATTAAAAATGGTTAGTCACATTAACGAAATCACCATGGGCTTTTTTCACGTTACAGAAAACGTTAATGTTCCTCGTATGTGCTGCCTATGCGGAAGACAGGAAGTGATAACAATGGGAACGATCTAGATGTTAAACACAGATTTCTATGCATGTAGGAGCTTGGCGTTATTGCAGACTACATGTGAACGTTCGTCAAGCATGTACTCTTCGGAAAACCATATCTGAGCTACAGGCGGAAATCGAACCCGCAACCTTCTGATGATCGGTGAGACGCCTTTATACCAAGACTTAGATGGTAATCTATGGGGCAGGGTCATCATATGTGCTCTATATGTAGAAACCACAAAATGATAATGCAGCTCATTATCTTAGTCTTGGTAGCTCGATGATTACAGCGTCACACTGGTCATAAGAAGGTTGCGGGTTCAATTTACGTCTGGGACACAGAAATCGTTTTTCTGTGGACACGAGCTTGCCGAAAGTTCAAGTGTCGTCTGAGTGTCATTTTTTGTCCCACTATTTCCACCACGTGGGATTTACATGCTCAAACATAACTCCGAAAATTCAGTTTAGATCGTAATCTCGTTGTCTTAAAATTTGTGATCAAAACGAGGGTGAGATTTGTCCACGGTGGATGGTAGTTAGCCCAGCCAAAAGAATGTAACCAGACGTCTCTCCACTTGCTTATTGCTCATGCAATATCAAATGATTTTGCCCAGCAGAAAATTGTTTATCACAAAATATTTGGGAATCTTAAAAATACAAAAAAGATGAGGAGGGAAGATGTACAAGATACCATAAAATATTTCTATCGGTAAATGGTTAGTAAGCGAAAGTAACGGAAGCCTGCAAGGAACATTGATTATTGAGGTATGATTTTGTGTCAAGACATGAACAAATCAGAACGAAACGGCAAAGATGGTCTCAATCTACAAATACATCTGTTAAAATGGTGAACGCAAAAAAAAGTAGAAAAGTACTACCTAGTTGTACCGCGCATCGCGTAAAATTAATTTCAGTTTTATGAGTTATATATGATTGTCCAGTATAGACCTCTTCAATTTCGTAAGTGATTTTACTATTTCTGATCACGTGATATTTGTTGTTGTTTTTTTCGGTCTAATCATTATGTAGCCTGCTCGCCAGCTCAGGCCTAGCGCCAATTGGCGCCAAGGGGGGGTCGTAGTGGAGCGAGCCCCTCTAAGTTTTCCCTCCATGTACCATGTTTCCCAAATAAATCGATTGATAGGCTGCAACTGGATATAAAAATGTTTATGAAGTGATTTTTTTCACCGTTAAGTATCAATAGAACCTACTTTCATAGTTGTTATTATCTGGAAAAATTTATAAGACATTTTTAATCTTCAAAATCGACTTGTTCCTGAACAAATCTGTCCCAGAGACGGGATCCGAAATTAGTTTGATGATGTCAAAACGTTTTATCCACAGGAACTTGAAATCACTCAATCAGCAGAACAGAGAGCGTAATTTTATACTATGTCCAACGACTCCGAGTCAGTACTTCAAAATCGTCAGATGGCTCATGCAGTTCAAAATATGAATTTTGCACGAATCTCTGCGCGAACTTGCAAACACATTGAAGTCACACCAACTAGTCACGTGGTATTTTGGCCGCGCGTTGAATGACCACTTTTTAGCTGAAATGCTTACTTATTTGTACCTATTTAAGAGGGATAATAATTAAAAAATTTTTTGATATGCACATGTTCCAAGTGCATATCAAAGTTTGAAAAACTGCCATGAAAAAATGTCCTTCATAGGCACTTCGATAAATTTCAAAAAATACTCCTGGGTAACATAACATGATCTGAAATGGGTAAACAAACATAGAAATTAAGAGTTCTATTATTAAGCGTTTATTTCGAGAATTCTGAAAGCTAGGCTGTCACCTAGTTTTTTGGTAATTGGTTAGTTTACGCAAATCGTGATGGTGGAGCAAACGGAAAAAAATATTGGCTTGTTATTTTATTATTTATTAAAATTATTTAAACACGGTAGCCTTTCAGTGTAATGCTGTTTTTCAAAGGGCCGTGTATAAACAAAATCTTGAAATATATACATACAGTCTACACAAGAACAAGATACTAAGGTGGCAGCTATTTACAAGAATAAAATTAAAAAGCAGAAATTAAAGAAATACGTATATTACTTTTAACTACAGACATTAATGTTATTAAGGTAAGTTTTAATAGCGTAGAACGACATATTTCCTACAATTACTTTGTCAATGACATTTGTTGGTAAGTTGTTCCAGGACAGCTCCACGATATAAGAAACTATCTTTAAGGAAATTTGTACGACGTTTGGGCAAACAGAGATATTGATTATCACTACACAGTTGGTGACTAGAATTGTTTAAATTGAATAACTGCGTTAGGTAATTAGGTCCGTGTCCACGTAACGCCATGAAGGTCATAACTAATTCTCTTTCATCCAAGACACTCTCTATAAGTTTCCAATTTAATGTAGCAAAGATTTGAAAAGACCTAATGTCGTAATTAGAGCTTGTTATCCCACTGGCTGCTCTTTTTTGTACTTTGCAACCAACCACTGATTAGTAGAGCTCAGGAGTGCGGTTTCGATTGAATGATAGGATCGAAAACCGGATTGATTAGGAGAATTAATGCTGTTGTTGTCTAAAAAGACCATTGTCTTTCGAATAAGTTTTTCGAATATGTTTGCAATAACAGAAATAATAGGTCGGTAGTTTTCAGACTGTTTTTTCGCCTGCTTTGTGAATTGGAGTGATTTTGACAAATTTCCAATCGTCAGGGAAAATCCCAGTACACAAAGAAAGAATAAACAACAAGGCGAGCAAAGGTATGATATTACCAGCCTCTTTTAGTAATTTAACAGAAATTTTGTCAAGACCTGGTGATTTACTCGTTTTCAAGCTTTAAATTACACTACTCAACTCTGCTATTGTAATAATGTTAAACTCAAATGAGGTCGATGCCGGAGTCAGATAACTTAAGGGATCAATGTGAGTAGAAGGAATATCGTTTGCTAATTCTTGTTCTATTGAACAGAAGTACTTAGTAAACTTAAAGGCCACTTTCGCGTCGCCGATAACATCGGCCCCATTTACTTTAATCTCAGTGACCGTAGATTCAGTTGATTTTAGTTGATTTTAGATTTCAGTTGACCGTAGAATCAGTTGATTTTGACTGCTGGTTTAAAGGTTTGTTTTTGGTTGGCCAACACTTTGCTATTACTACAACTTTTTAGCTTTGCGTTAAGTTATTTAGTTTTTTTCTTTTTTAATAAGTGTGGTGACTTGGTGCCTACACGTTTAGTATGCATTGTAATAATTCTGAGAGTTATACCTCTTCGCTTCCTTTCTAAGGTGGTCTCTACGATAACCACGTTTTTTAATCTCATCAGTTAGCCACGGAGGGTAAGCACTTCTTACTCTGTGATTTCTAATGGGAGCATGAGAATTTGCAATATTCAAAAATATTGTCTTCCACTCTTCCCACACAGTATTCGGGTTTAAGAGGGGGTATGCGCTTTCAAGGCTTCACGGAGGTAATCCTGAAATACTGAATTGTTAAAATGTTTAAACTGTCTAATCTCGACTGTTTTCGGTCTCTGCTTTGGAAGGCTGCCCGTTCGGCATATATAAACAAGATCATGATCACTGATTCCCAATTCAATGACTCCGCTATCAATAATTTTTGTATCCTCAATATTGGTAATGATGAGATGAACTGAGGTTTTAGTCGTCAGAGTTGTTCGCTTAGGCGTCTTGATATGTTGGGGCACTTTATGTAGGGGCACTTTAATTGGTATATATCTAAAAGATCCAAGAATTTCTTAGTTGATTAGTCAGCTTTAGTAGCAAGAAGTTTACACTTGAAATCGCCGAAGATAATTAGATCAATGTTCTCATTATAGCAGCAATTGATGATACAGGCGGAAATCGAACTCGAGTTAAAAATATGATGGCCCAGACAATATACCTAAATAGAGGCATAAGACATATATTATGAAAATATTTAATGAACTGACGTTTCGTCGCTAAACCCGCAACATCTTCAGAGTGAAATAAAATTACAAAGTCTCGGCTTAAATATAGTAGGCTATTTACAAAAATAGAAGTGATGTAACAATAATGAGAAGAAGACGATGCCGCATGGTGAGGATGCGATAGAAGAGGAAGAGATGAAAGTCTTTAAGCCCATTCGAAGACTTTCATCTTTTTTCCAGTTTATAGATCGTATTCCATTTAGTTTGAGATCTCGCGTGGTTTATAAATTTCAGTGTCAATGGTGTGACTCATTGTATGTAAGCGAAACTTCTCGTCATTTACACGCGCGTGTTTCCGAACATATGGGAACTTCGACACTCACTGGCAAACCTGTTACTGTGACCTCGTTATCTAGCGTCTTAGCACACCATAAAAATGCCGGTCATTCCGTGTCGCTTAATGATTTTTCGATTTTAACCTCCTGCTCCTCCACTTCCGAACTCTTGATTTGAGAAAGTTTACTTATTCATAAACTTAATCCCTCACGTAACGCAAACATTAGATCTGCTCCTTGGACTCTATTCTAACTTCTCTTCCTCTTCTATCACATCCTCACCACGCGGTGTCGTCTTCTTCTCACTATTGTTACATCACTTCTATTTTTGTAAATAGCCTACTATATTTATACCGAGACTTTGTAATTTTATCTCACTCTGAAGATGTTGCGGGTTTCAAAACGTCGGTTCATGTCTTTGTTATGCCTTTATTTAAATATATCGTCTGGGCCATCATATTTTTAAGTCAATGTTCTCATTGTCAGTTAGATGGATAAGATTGTCGAATTTATAAAAATTTCCACTGGTAAATTCGGTGGGCGATACCAAGTGACAACTAAGAATGGTTTACATTTAATTTTCTTAATTTCAAGGCAAATTGCTTATAAATCCTGCACAAGCAAATCATCACGTATAATGTAAGGTATATTATTTCTGACAAAGATTGCGACTCCTCCTCCGTTACTTGTCTACGTGATTCTATAGCAAACGTTTTTCCAATTTCGTATATCCCATCACACTGTTTGTTGGAGGAATTCATTTAATAAAAACAATGGATTGCCAGTCTCATGAAATATGCTTTGAAGATGTCCCCCAAACTAACAGTATTATGGGACCTTTGAAAGTGATCAGTTTAGTTGGTCCTTGTTATCGGATTCAACATCGTCGTGTAAACAGTAGGTGTAAACAGTAGGCGTAAACACCAGGAAGCTTATGCGTTGAAAACGTATCCGTGTAAACGCACCGTAGTTATAGCATGGGGCGTGGGATGGTTTTGGGGGGACGGAAGGATTGAAATTTCACGGAAAATCTGAAGAAACATCTAATAATTAAAAAAGCACTAAGAGGTAACGTTGTGAGGTAATAGGAAGATCACAATTTAGGAGTAATTTAGCTCATGAAAAATTCCCAGTGCCTCGCAAAACAGGAGCCAAGCGCCCATGCGATAGTCATTTGGCTAATTTACAGTTGCTATCATGAAATTGTGTAGACTCATTTAATAAGCGACTAGAAAAGCCACGTTTGAAGTTGGAAAGCGGCAATTCAATAATCAATGCCCTCTGCACAGACTCACGTATAGAAATGCGTTCATTTAAAATCTACGACTACATTTATAAATGGTTCGCGTGTAATATCTATTTCACGTGATACAACTAACCATCAATTTCAAGTGACAAGTCGCCATTATTGCTCTCATCCAAATTAAGAGAAGAGCCAGTCAAACTGGTTTGTTCCTGATCTTCACTTGAAACTGAGTTGTGATGAAATCTTGTGGGTTTGATATTTTCTAACAATAAAGTGTTGTTATCTGTTGTAAAGACAAACACATGGTTAAGGTTGCATGTAAGAACACAGCCTAGGGCAGCAATCCTAAATTAGATTGGCATGACGGCCAAACTTTTTTAAAACACGGAGAGGAAGCGGGACACTTCTCTGAATAAAAAGGCATTGTCATGTTGTTTGAGTTCTTTGAAACACTCGTGAGTACGTGGTTTTTTTGTTTGTTTGTTTTTTTCAAATTGTAAGAGAAACCGTGCTATTATCCATTAATAATATATATATATTTATATATATATATATATTTATATATATATATATATTTATATATATATTTATACATAGATTTATACATAGAGTTATACATAGATTTATATATAGATTTATATATACATTTATATATACATTTATATATACACTTATATATACATTTATATATAAATTTATATATACATTTATATATACATTTACATATAGATTTATATATAGATTTATATATAGATAGTTGTTAAAAACAAAACCATATGAAGAGAGTGCTCGATACCAAAGTAGAGTGACACACAAACAACCAGAGGCAGTCTTGAGTCAAATTTGTAGTGGTAAGAAATAAATGAAGTAACTCAAGACTGCCTTTGGTTGTTTGTTTATATATATATCTGTTTTGTTATTAATATATATATATATATATATATATATAT
>JBAHVQ010163023.1:0-21177 GCA_036872915.1 Nanipora kamurai | reverse complement strand
TGGGCATTCCGAATAACTAATCTGTTAGAGTCGAAAGAGATTGTGGACAAAAACGAACGACAGAAAAGAACAGCAGGTATAAGAAGCAAAAAAAAACAAACAATAAAACTTAGTTAGTAGTACTTAATACTGTAAATTAACAGTGAAAAATGTTTTAAGGTCAATTTATCACTTTCCTATTCACTTTCGTAATCCGATTTCCCGTTCATTATAGTCAATTGAATTACGCCTGTCGTCACTGTTTAATTTTATGCATAAACGGAGCATTATTTGGCATATTGTGTGGTCGTATTACAGAGTTGGGGACATCAAAAGGTGGTTGTTGGTCGTATTAACGAGGTGGTCGTATTAACGAGGTGTTTAGATAAAGAAAATACTTAGGTATTGTTCGGGGAAATAGAAAGTGGTCGTATTAACGGGGTGGTCGTATTTACGAGGTGGTCGTATTAACGAGGTGGTCGTATTAACGAGGTGGTCGTATGGCGGGGTTCCACTGTATTGACCAATTAGAGCTTGCATCCGACATACATTATTTTATAAAGTATGTCCCAACAGTTTACCTCATTTGTTCAATAACAACTTCACGCAAAGCTTCACCCTCACGGTGATTCTTATCATTCTCATAGATATTTCGAATCTATAATAAACAGACGTAGTTTGCATAATTACATAATGAAACAAAACTAGAAGTACAAATGAAGGATAGCGGTGGTTGATCATATTATAAAATCGGACTGTTAGTTAACTTGTGAAGGGGCAAAAGCACACTTTACTATTTTACTCTGGATTACTAGTCGAAGAGATGAGCCATGCTCGTTAAATGGCTAAGCACAAAACAGGGGAAAAAAGATTCTATGGGATATGTGCGCTCCGATTTAAAAATTAGACAATATTAGCTGATTGACTTTGTAACTGGTGATTCATATAATACCGCCACATTGCTATAATTACTGGAGTGCTTTTCTAGAGGGTTTTCTTTTAATTTTTCAGTACGTGTTTTTTCTTTCAAGGTTCGTCATAAGAAAATCGACAAAATTTCCTATAAAAAGGAAGACGTTAAAGCATTCTAATAGATGTCGTCATATATTAATATAGAACAAAGTAGACTATAATCAAATTGTGTTTATGCCTGGTATTTATATCTTGAACGTATAGACCTAACAGATCGATTAAGCAAACATTTAAGAAAAATTAACCTTTTCATTCCAATTGTTACCATTTGACAAGATTATTTTCCTCTGTCTAACGCCACACGATTTTACTTGTCAAGGGAAAACCTCTCAGGGTGGTAAGTAAGGCCCAATTTATACTTTGCATTTCAGTCACGACGAATTCAACTCGGATGAATGAATTATATGCAATCTATACTTGTGTGTAATGCAACGTCTAAATACATGTTGCATCTTGGTCGCTTTATGTGACTGACTTGTCGCATAATACGAATCTCGTCGAATTACACTCGACGCGACTGAAATGCGACGTATAAATTGGGCCTAAAGGGTTAATACCCTTAAGAAAGTTTTGTTCACAAAGGTTGGTTTCTGAGAAAGCATAAAAACCAGTAAAGACGAATACAGACACATACGTAGTCTAAATAATCAGAATTAAGATAGTGTACATCCCATTGACATCGAAATGACAAAACTTTAATCTCAAGAAATGAACTTTTAAAATCTAAATTATCTTTAACCGAAAACTGTTTATTCATACTTGAACTCTTTGATTTGTTAAAATGATGCTTCTTTCATGCATTCTTTCACACATTCAGCTGACCTCAAACTTAATAATGCTAGCTACGGCCATATTCAATTATGGCCATGTACAAATCCGATAGCAATAGACAAATTCGATTGCTAAGGACAACATGCCAGAGAAAAAGTGCTTTAAAGGTGAGAAAACAACCTCTTTATTGCCATCGAAAAAGACCACGAGAACGAACACCAGCAGAAAGAGATTAAAAAAGTGGCGAAAACGAAAGCGAACTGAAACTGATGAGGATAAAGCAGAGCAGACGAAACTGAAGAGGCCGAGAGCGAAAGTGACCAAACTTTTTATTGAGACCACAAAAAAGACAGCGAGTTCAGTTGGAAAACAGGAGAAGTTAATTATAGAAATTAACTAGTGGACTAGTCCAAAACAAGCCAATTCAAATCAAAGCAATGGCGGGAAATTTTCTTTTTGCTGAGGTTTCAGATGAATTTTTGGATAATTTGTGGGAGAAATCAGTTCCAGAAAAGACTAAAAAGGCAACAAAATGTGCAATGAAGGTCCTTAATGCTAAAAATGGATTAATCTGTGCAAATTTTATGATTCAGACTATACTTCACAACGTTTTCGTCTAACAAAATGTCTTGCTTTGCCAACAACCGTGAATATTTAGTTTCAGAATAATTTGCTGGTCATAATCCAAAAAACCTACTCCGGCAGAAGAGATGTCAAAAGACGAACTTTGTCAATGTTGTACAGTAGAGGCATAGTGGGGTATGTGCCACCCCAAATGAATGTCCTTCCTCCTGGATACCCCCAACTAAGAACTGGTACAACTAAAATTTACCGGTATACAGATTTGAATGCATAGTTAAAGAATCGGATTCAATGAAGCCCATCGTTTTTGTCATATTAATATGGTAATTTAAATAGGATGGCTTTATTGATCTGGAACGTTTTCTACAATGGCCTCAGACAATGTGTATGGCAGGCATCACCCAAAAATCTATGCCCCTGATGTGAACCTTTGTTCCCCTTCAGCCCCTCTTAGATAAAACCCAGGAAACGACACTGTTGTTCCAGGGGTTTTGTTTGGTGCTGCGAAACAAACAAAAATACAGTAAATCAGTCAGTGAAGCCTGGCGTGCGACCTATGAAATGCAAGCAACAAATTAAAATGAAAAATTAATGTATTTTTGATTTTCGAATATAATATATTTGGCCCGACTAATTGGTTTTGACCAAACTTATCAGATAACTCGGCCTCGCAGTCCAATTGTAAATGAACAGAAGAAACAAGAGGTCAAAAAAATAAACAATGCAAAATATTTGTCTTATTTATTCTTTCTAAAAGTACATATTTTTAGAAATAATGGTCAAAAAGTCAGTAGTTATCGAAGTTGAAGATTAACTATAGTGGAGTTTTTTAAGGCCTAGGTAAACTATGGTTCGAAGTAAAGTTATTAAATTTCTTGGTTTTCAGACGTACAACAGAATGACCAGTTGCACTTGACCTCCTCGTCATTTTTTGTAATATTTTACAACGTCCTACCTGTCCCGAGCATGGCGAAGGTTATGTCGGAGAAGAAAAAAAAGACAAAAACTAGGACAAACAAAAAACACATATATGAAAGCGAAGAACTCTCCAAAAATCCATTTTTTGTTAAAGTATTATCTGGACCACAATCTTGCGTGAGCCCAACATGCGAATAGTACTATTGTAAAAAGATACCGTCTACGAAACAGCGCAATTAATGCAAGGTTTGATCACGGCATGTACTATTTTTTTTATTACGATAGATTTTTTCGTATTTCTCCAAGTATATATGAAATAAAAAAAAACGAATTTTAAAGGAATTTGCTTAATCAAATTTACAATTTAAATTATAAAATTGGTTTTTACAGCTTTTATGATATCTCATCTAGTTCTTATGATATAAGTAATATACTTCATGTGGGTTACACTGTATGAGTCAATGGAAAATCCCATATATTTTAATTCGGAGATAATTCAGTTAAAGTACGGAAAACTATGCCTGTTTAGTGTCATGAAACAAATATACTGACATGCACAGTTTCGACTGGATTTGTTTCATGTCAGTGAGGCTATTCCCAATTTTATAACAAGTCATCATGCAATGTGATTTATGCAGGGTGCTATTTACATATCAAACAATCTTGATATTTATAGAACGAATATAGATGAGTGGAATAAGTCAATCATCATAATTTAAAAAGTTCTTTTGGATTATTGAGTTTTTCAGAATTAATTCTTTTGATTTAACGTGGCTCCCTACAGTTTTTAACTTTACAGGATGAAATTAGTACGGTCTGTACTTATGGGCATTTCTGTCTTTAAAATAGAGTACGTTCCGTTCAAAGTTGGACTAACTGTTGATGAAGCATGGTAAACATGAGATATTTATTGAATTGTGCAATTTTCCATTGTTAAGATGGTAATAATAACTTTGGAACATTAGCATATTTTCTCACTTAAGTCACATTTTCTGCAAATTTCTTCCGTGAATTTTACTGAAAATTGGTATAGGTTAGATATTCCACCGAAGAGTTAAAATATCAAAATTTCAACTGAGGTTGTCCAGACAGATTATTTGAAATAAACATCGTGGATTTTAAAAAATTGTATCTTATGAAAAAATTAGAAAATTAGATATATTGTTGAGCTTACTTTGTTCGCTTTAATTCCCAATTTTAAATGAAATTCACTGAAGCAAACATCCAAAACTTCTACATTTGTAGTGACGCGGATGGTGCTGTCGTGATAGAATAGCGATTCAACAAGGTCAGTATCTACTCATGCGGGCTCAATCGTATTTAGTTACCAGTCTCCTATTAATCAATGACCTAGGGAGCCTCCTTAATATAACCTTTGTAATGTTCTCAAAATACATTCAAATAATGTACACACAAAATTACACTTCTTGATTTCTTACCGCCTATGTCTTCAACTCTGGGTGGGGACTGTGATGTCAGACACTACATCACTACGCTATTTTTTTTAATATGAACAGGTACTTGAATTTGCAAACTTTTTTGTTTGTTGGTCTCTTACGTTTTGTATGTAACGTTGTCAGCATAAACGCTTGGTGGTTTCCTATGCCTTGTTGGATATCTCTTTGCTGTTTCCGGCTATACTTGAGTGTCGTGAGAACAGAGTTGAGCATTGTCCTGTGAAGTCGATGAGAGATCTTCGGGTGCTTCTTGGTGAGAAAGGAGTTTGAAGTGGCTGCTATATCGTGTGACGACGTCTTTGTAGATACTGGAAGCAGTTATCATTGATCCTTTTCTTTTACTAACGGTCAACGGGTGTGGATTGTAAGGTTTCTGAAGTTTTCCTTTGGCTTCATTCTGGACTAAAACTGTATCCCCTGGTTGAATGATGTTCTCTGTCGTTTTTCTTGTTTTGTCGGCGTGTTCCTTCATTTTCTTCTTCGTCTCATTGTCTTTCTTTCGCACAGTTTCATCCTCGAAGGGTAAAACTTGGGCTTCGGTGGGTGAGGTTTGAGGTAGTCGTGTCCTGATAGGTCTTCCAAACAAGGCAGTGGCTGGTTGTACGCCGTTGTTGAGTGAGGTGTGGCGCGATAATTGTGCCGGAAACCCAGACAACAGCTGTCCGAAGGGGTTTCTTAAGAGTGCGCATGAATCGTTCAATTTCCCCATTTGCGTCTGGCCAGCAAGGTGTAATTTTAGGATGTTTAAATCCAAGGGATCCGGCGAGCTGGCTGAAGTCTTCACTGTTAGAGGGAGGTCCATTGTCTGATCGGCCTAGAATAGGTATTCCAAAAGTGGAAAATATTGATGAGATCGATATGGAATACAGTTTTTTACCAAACGTTCAGTCATCTCGTCAATTATTGGAAACCAGATCTTTTCTCTGAGAAGAGCTTTAGTTTTGAGGAGACCTTGGTGGCCTTCGTGGGCTCGGTTGATAACTTGGGCTTGGAGTCGCGATGGAATAAGAATTCTTGAGCCTCGAAGTACACAATCATCATTGTCCGACACGGTGAGCTCGTGTTGAACTGATTTGAATATTTTGAGAGCTCGAAGATCACCATCTAGGCTGTCAAGTTTATGCCAGTGCTGAATTCGAATGAGCTAGGCTAGGGCTTGTAGTGTTCGATCAGCTTTTGATGCCTCTTTAATTGCACAAGTGTGAGAGTTTTAGGAACTCCATGAGCGGCTAAATAGTGTATATAGCATTCAGCTGAACTGGATACTTTGTCGTTGTTTGTGGTACAATCTGCTGTATGACGTGACGTGTACATGCAGTCAGCTGGATTGTTCTCTCCTTCACAATAAGTTAAAGTGTAATCGTAATTCCGCAGCTTGAATATCCAGTTTGCAATTCTTTCCGATGAGTTTGATCCAGGTTTGTTGAACATGGGTATGAGTGGCTTGTCGTCAGTAACTATAGTAAATTTAGCCTCAAGGAGATAAAGGCGGAAATGATTGCAACCCCATGGCAACAGTAAGCGCTTCCCGTTCTGTTTGTGAATATTGTTGTTCAACGGCATTCAAAGACTTGCTGACAAAGGCAATAACCACACCGTTTTGTGCTGGGACGGCCCCTAAACCAACTGGACTGGCGTCAACGATAAGTTCGGTTTCATCTGAAATATCGTAATAGCTGCTAATGACGTCAGAACACATGGCATTTTTCAGCGTGATGAGGGAGTGTTCTTCCTCCTCACTCCACCTCTAGGATGTATCTTGGTGTGTCGGATTACGAAAGGGGGACAACGACCGTTGTAAAACTTGGAATGTAGCGAGAACGATAGCTTGCAAGGCCAAGTAGGCTTGATAATTCTTTTTTACCTTTGGATGTTGCAATATTCTTGATTGCACTTACCTTTTTTGGGTCGGGTGCTATTCCTTCTTTGGAAAAAATGTGGCCGTAAAATTCAACTGACTCTCGGTTAAATTGACATTTCTCGTTGTTCAGCGTTATATTCTTTGCGTAGACGGCCTGGAATACTCCTGCAAGGTTTTTATCATGCTCCTCTTGATTGGCGCCATGAACAACGATATTGTCGGAGATATTCAAAGCTCCAGGGATTTTTGTAAGAACTTCTCTTATGGCATTTTGGAAGATTTCGGCGGCGGATGATATTCCAAAACTTAACCTTTTGTAACGTCTCAGACCAAGGATATATGGAGCTTGACGGTGTGATCTTTGATATTTCCGACGCCATGAAAGAGATGATCAAATTTTTGTACCAGATTATCTGCTGTGAAAAGGATGGGCTGATGGTATTTGCTACTTGAATGAGCTCAAGTTCACGGGCTGTTCGATACCTATGCAGTGAACCAGTACTACCACGAACTACATAGAAATCAGCACAGGTAAGCTTTGATTTGGATTCCACTTCCGCTGTTAACATTCCAAGAAGATGAAGAGGCTTGTTGGTGCCATAAAGCTTTGATAGTTCTGCGTTTTAAGTTTCGAATTTTCTTAATTGTGTTAAAATCGTGTTCATCGAGAATGTTAATCCCGAAACGATTAACAGATTACAATGTAATTAGATTGTAATCTCGCAGATTACAATGGCGGTAGTTGGCAGGTTTCTGTGGCTGTAGGATTGACCCGTGTTTGTTCGGTTGATGGCGAGAACATAACTACCATCGGACTTCGCGGAAAAATCAGAATGCGCTGAAATCGGTATACAATGCTCGCAACGAGATGAATCACCACAGTCCTTGACTTGTTGCACGCTTTTCTCGAGTGGTTTTGATTTCCATACGCGGAAAAAAGGATTAAGCTTGCTGCAATTTCCACATTTCTTTCCTTTTGCCGGACGAATGGATGAATGGGGATAAGATCCTCCACAAAAACAACACGTTCTACCTGGCTTGTTTGTTGACGATTCACGGCTTCGTCGGTTGTCACGTGGGGACTTTTTATCTTGCAAACGATTCAAAAATTTTTCGTTGTCTTGAAGTGGCTGTTCGATTTCTGTGGCTTGCTTGTTTGCAAGTTCCCTTTCTCTTCCCGCATCCAGAAGATCTTTGGGAGACCAGTCAGAAGGTTGTAATGCGCGACGGCGTAATTTGCGCGAGCTACATGATTGAATAATTTGAGTTTTGATTTCTTTGTCTTTGTCTTTGTCTTTGTTGGCAAAGTCGCAACGCGTCGCTAAATGTGGTAATCGAGTATGATAGCTGTCCAACGATTCGCTCTGCTGTTCTTTTCCTTGACGAAAGCAATGTATTGAAAATTCCAAGTTTGTTGTGCGAGCAAAGTGTGAATTTAAAGCTTCGATAGCTGCTTTGTAATCACTAACTTCGACAGTGTCTGGCAAGGTGTCAAAGAGATCGTTGAGTTCTTCACCTGCATAATGAAGGAGTAAAGCGCGCTTTCTCTTGGTGTCATATTTAATGTTTAGACCAATCATTAAATTTTCGAATCGCCGAAGCCATTTCTTCCATCGAATCGCCGTGAATGACGTTTCAGCATGAACTTCAAAAGGTGGAAATGTTGGCAAAGATGTAGCCATGATGTAAGCGGACTAAAATTAACATTTGGCTTGGTACAACCTGTGTGGACGAGAGTTGTTCGTGTCTTTTCTGGTTTGATTGCGTTCTTTGTTTTCTTTAGTTGTTGTGGGTAAATCCTCGATCGTCGTCGCCAATGTAATGTTCTCAACATACATTCAAACAAGACGCCTGATAGGCGTTCACTCGGGCTACCGATCGATAGGCTAATAAACGCGAAGTACGCATGCGTGCCTTTTGCGACTGAAGACTAATCACGAAGGGGAATTTTCAACCCGGGCATTCCTTCGGAAGCCCGAGTAATAATGTACACACAAAATTATACTTCTTTCTTTCTTACCGCCTGTATCTACAACTCTGGGTGGGGTTTGTGATGTCAGACACTACACACTTTAAGGCGTTAAGGGCGATTACAGGTAAACGTTTTTGTTTATAGCATGGAAATTGCCGAAGTGGAGCTATAGCGTATACCTTGTGACAATCAAGTTAAATTTTAAAAAAACCTCCTTTTGTTGTAGTTATGACACATCAGTAACCAATTAAACTAAGGCGGTGTCTTATTTCTTTGCAGTTTCTAAAGGCCCGCATTCAACTCCTACTGGCGATTTGGGCTTTTTTACTAAGTATGATTGCCTTTGTATCTTTTATCTTGAACTTGTTCTTAATTTAATATATTTTTTTCTTTTAAGGTCATATTTGCAATTTCCATTGGGCAGAAAAGTTTACATTAGCGTAGTTATTTCTTAATTTTTTTTCCTTCGAAAGATGTTCATCTCATGGTGTTTCCCAATTCTCACAATTAGGTTATCACGGCGTAGAGGGCCGGGGTATCTGTATTTCTACCATAAAGTAGATATAAGTCGTCTTACCGAATTCCTTATTATTTCTGAGACGTTTTTGAACTCTTTTGATGTGCGAACACTCAAATCATTGCTCCATTGCAAACTTGTGAAGCGGACACTAACGTGCAGCAATATTTCTACAGAATGCAAGAAAGTGTCATTAGGTAAAAAAAAAAATACAATCGGAGATTAAGAAGTTAAATATTTGAAAAAGAAGTTTTACTATTTGAAACTATATCTGGAAACAAAGCCTGAAACAAAACCGCACATCACTTTTGTTATAACGAACTTTACACGCTTTTTTTCACCATCATAAAAATTAATGTAAGTCACTGGATTAACGTTATTAGTTAAAGACAAATCGAAGCCTATCTAAGTTCTTGTTACAATCGATGATGGGAAAGAGCCGAGGCACAGTAATGTCCTCTGTAGAACAAGAACGGTGTTAAAAATACCTTAAGGATGAAAAAGCAATACTGCTTTTTAATGCAATTAGGAAATTAAATTTGATTATCCATTTAAAATGCAGAAAACTATATGGAAACAACGGGCGTGGGCGTGTATGGGTCTCCATTCTGAGACGAGAGACAAAGTTGACATGTTGAACTGCCATGCTTTTCGTCAGTACTAATAGCCCACGATCGATATACATTAAATTTGTAACCTGGATACGAGGCTAAGATGTCAAAAATACAAGATTTTTGAAGTTTAATCCCCTAATATTCCCACGAGGAACTCCAAGATAAATAAAAACCCTCATAAAAATCTAATATAGAAATCTGTTCTGCTATTAATTTTGATAGCATTGGTGTCACAACAACGATTTTTTCGCCTAACCCCCCAACTTTTTTACACAACGCGACGCCAATGCGTCCGGCATCATCTTAAAGAAAAAAAACCTAAATTGTTTATTAGGGTTCAAGGGTTAAATGAAAGTTAACGGTAAGTATTACTTAACCCTTTGAACACTGACTAGACCTTTAAGCAAGAATATTGAGTTGAAACTGATTCAATACAAGCTTGTTATCTATTCAAACTACAAGACAACTTCACTCCTATCACCACGTCAGGATTCAGTCTTTTAGGGATGTGAGAAATCACGAATTCCTTAAAAAGCGTTGTATCATTAGGACCCAATAAATACTAAATGGAAAATGATAATTCATGTATGAAATAGACCTATTTAGCAAATGTTGGCAACAGGAATAGTAACAGAACATTTTTGCTGCTGAATATTCCATGTTGGTAGAATGGTTTATTCTTTAATAATTTCTTAGTTTCACCAGGTGCCGACTTTTTAAAGTGTGACCAAATTTTATTTCTTAGCTCCTTACCTCCATCATAAACCAAACGTAACGGGAAGAAAAATGAAAAAATAATTACCTAAAAAACAAAAACCGTCAGGCAAAAAAGGTGGTTACACTTACGAGATTTAGGAACTTCCGTTGGTATGATCTCGGCTTCTAAAATTATAAGGTAATAGATAATTCAGTTTCAATCTTGGATAATTCGCCGTTCCAAAGTTGCACTGGAGATCTGGTAGTTAGGTTTGCAATGCATCGTGGAACTGTTTTTGGGGACGTTAACGAAAGACTCGTCCCTAAAATCAGTTGAATGATGCAATGTCTGCCCTTGTGGTAACCAGGCTCCTAGCTCACCTTCGGAATGGCCAATAACGGGTCAAACTGAAGAGTGAAATTTCTTTGACAGCCGAAATAGAATCTATATTCGGCAGCGAGTAAGTTTCCAGGAGATATACATATAGACATAGGCATAGACAAATACATGGATAGAGACACAGCTATTCATGCTGATGTTTACGTAGACGTACACTGTTAAAAAAATCTGTAAATTTACCGTGAAATGTACTGGCAGCTGGGACACCAGAGAAAGTACTGTAAATTTACAGACATTAATTGAATTACCAGTAAAATTATTGGTTTTCTTCACTGTAATTTGTAATTCCAGCATGTTAAAAGTGAAGGTTTACTGTACTTTTTTTGGAAAAAAAGTGAAATGGTTTTTTTGCAGTAAATAATACTGTAATTCATAATTACGGTATCTGAATAGATACTTTTTACAGTACCTTTTTCTGTAAAAATACAATTATTTTTAACAGTGTAGACTTGTTCATTGTTCATTCACATTTAGATCTAGATATAGACATAGACACAGACATAGAACAGTATTGAATTTCAACAATACTGTATTTTTATTTACTTTAATCTTTTAATAAATTTATGCAGCTTATGAAACCCATTCACTATATTTTTCTATACAGCTTACTTTTTTAAATCATCTATATATCCTTCTGATAAGCTTATTTTTTTATATCAATACCTATCGAATTTTATACACACTATGTGCACACGAAAATTGTTTTGACGTGACCAATGCCTTATCTTCACTGAAAGTCTAACGAAGCCTGGTTCTCATTAACTGCAAGAATCGCAGAAGTCGGCGAAGTGCATTGTTCTCGACGTCACCAATTTTAAGCACCACATTTGCAAAAAGCAATGGAATACACTTCATCAATTGATATGGGTGATGTCCTCACATATCGCCTATGCTATACGTTACACGACAGTTAGAGACAACCAGAGATAATAGAAATGCTTCCAATTCTTACGATATGCGACCGAGACAGTCCGCCGTATGCAGTGGCGTAGCCAGCCCGACAATTTGGTCCTGCTATGCAAATATGTTCATGTCCACCGACTGTAAAAACAATCAATTTCTAAAGAAATGAATAATGATAATCATTTAAAATTTGCATAGCAGGACTAAATTGTCGGGCTGGCTACGCTACTGGCCGTATGTTCGTGCTCTCGTTAGACATAAGAATCTCCGCGGCCGCCGAGACAGAGCACACCGCCGATTCTTACGACCATATGAGAACCTGGTTTTAATCTCCTCTTTATATTGTTCGACATAAATCACTCATGATCAATTACAGTAAATGGTTTGAACCTAGGAGAATCGTGACATGTTTGTGGAAGTTGTGACTGACGAAGTGACTGACGTTTCGACAGCCTTAGCGGCGGTCATCTTCAGAGTCAAAAGGAGAGTAAGTATCAGGTTCACCTGTATTTGTATCTGGTTCGTGCGTCATAAGTGGGCGGTCGTATGAGTCATAGAGGTGAGTGGTTGTTTGTGAAAAGCAGTGGGTGTGATTGTGTAGGCTTTAATTATCAGTTTGTCGAAGTGTTAAGTCTATTAGTCGTTCGCACGTTCGAATTTGTGAATAAGTCGTTTGTAAAGTCCCGGTAATTGTTGTGATCGGTTTAATGGTTTTTGTTCTTAGTTCGGAGAACAGCTTTCTAGTGTAAGTCGCTTTTTGTAGTTGGTGCTGTAAGTAATGCGTTTTGCCGATTCCCAGTCAATGTTATGTTTCGTTTGTCGGTGGTGTTCGGCAATGTGATTGGTTTTGTCTCCGTTTTTTGTCGCTCGTTCGTGTTCTGTGAGTCGTATATTTAAGTTTTTGCTAGTCTCACCTATATAAGTGGCTTGGCAGTTGGAGCAATTAATTTTGTAAACTTCACCTTGTCTTTCGTGCGGTTGTTTTCTGTCCTTTACGTTAGTCAGTACATGTCGTAAAGTTACAATCCAACCTCACACAAAGCTGCCACGCACAACTCATTTGTGACTGACCCGACGCTCTACGCCATGAAAATGACTACTTACAACGCGTTTTTCACAAAAACAACTATAACTCTGACTTCATCAAACTTAACACTTACAAAGACAATGAACGCAACGAAAACAACAGTCCGACAACAACTACAGCAACAATACCCTACATAAAAGGTACGTCTGAGATTATCTCGCGTATCTTACAAACCATCACAACTTTACAGAAACTGATAATTAACGCCTACACAATCCCACCCACTGCTTTTCACAAACAACCACACCTCTATGACGCACGAACCAGGTACAAATACAGGTGAACCTGATACTTACTCTCCTTTTGACTCTGAAGATGACCGCCGCTAAGGCTATCGAAACGTCAGTCATTTCTACCAACAGTCTTTCTCAAGACTACATTAACCTGGACGATCAATTTCCACAAACATGTCATGATCAATTATTAATCAAGTTCAAAATTGTATTAGCCAAAGGAAGTCCAGCTTTACGTGTAGTATCATTAAATTTAATAAATCCACTGCCATTTTCTATTAAGGGTTAAATAGGGACAGACTATAAACGAGTAGCTCAAAAACAAGGATACACCCATATTTTAAATACATTCAAAAGTTTTTTTTCTGAAGAAAATTTCTACAATGATATCTAAAAGCAGAAAGGAATAAAAATATGTAAATTAACTTAGGTTTTTAATTACTTAAAGCGCTGTATATAGACAAATTTTTACTCTAAGGATCGCTAAGGAATGTGAAACTCCAGTCACCGATTAACAATATTCACATATAGGCGTCGAGTTGCTGGCATAAAGCCAAAAACGTCGCGTATTCCGGCGATAGCATCTGCTAAAACATATTGGATTGAAAATTAAACCACACCTGTGAGTTCAGCGAATTAGCTTTATAATTGATTCCAATGTAAATTAAGTTGTTTTTTTTACCTGCAAGGCATCCATAAAATTCTATTCTCATACAAATGCCAGCCTCTGTGAACGACTTTGGATATATTCTTACTTTTCTCGTGAGCACTCCTTTTTCAACGAAGTCGTACGTTTCGAGTATGTTGGAGTCATTCAAGTTGCCAGAGACAATATACTGGAAAAAAAGAGGATATTCTAACTTACCTTGGTAAATAACAGAAGAGCCGAGACTTCTTTCATTTGGCACATGTGCGAACACACGCAATTGTCAATTTATTCAGAACTTTTTAAGGTATAAACATCCAACACTTTTCCTTTGGGTATAAGGTATAAGGTATATACACTTTTTCTTTCGTTAGAATGGTAAACCGTAAAAATGAATTCGTAAACAATGAAAATAAAGTAACGGTAAATGGAAAAGTGTAAAGGATAATGGATAAGGTAGAGTAGGGTGAAGTGAGGTAAAGTTAAGGAAGCTAAATTAAGGTTAAATAAAGTTATAAAAAGTGAAGTGAGGTAAGGTGAAGCGAACTAATTAGAAGTGAAGTGAAATGAAGTGTCGTATAAATATGGGAGGGGAAAGATATTGAGGGGAAGGAAAGAAAGGAACAGGAAAAAATAAAAAGGAAAGGGTCTGATATGAAAGGTAAGGAAAGAAAAGAAAAGAAAAGAAAGGAAGGAAATAGGATGAAAATGAATGAAAAGAATAAGAGAACGAGAGGAATGAAAGAGAAATCATGAAAAGGAAAGGGAATAAGGAAGGAAGGAATGAAAAGGAAAGATAAGGAAAGAAAACGGAAAACGGAACAGAACTGAAAGATAAGGAAGTAGACTTAAGAGCGAATGGAGAAGAGAGAAGCGAATAAAACTGTAATCGAAGGAAAGGAAAAGAAAGAGAAAGAAAAGGAAAGAAGTGAAAGCAAAGGAAAGAAAGGAGACTATAGGAACGTGATTTAATGATGAGGGACCCATTATAGAGATATTCGCAATGAAATTACAAAGTAAGGCAAAATGAAGTTCAATACTGCAAAACAATTGCCAACCTTGACTGATTTCCCAATGGTGAATGTTCTCCATCTCTTGTTTCTATACATACCAAGAGTAAATGCAACCGCTCGACGTGGTTTTCCATAATTTAACGGACTTCCTTGACTGGCAATCTTCGTCAACCGAACTCTCTTAGCGAAATCAATCTGAATTGATGGAGGAAAAAAAAACATAAAATGCAACCTAAATACTATAATTATCAGACGGACTTAAAGCCGTTGATTTGATTCGTTGAGAAAATTGTATACTGCATGCATTCTTGGTAAGTGATCTAAACTAACCAACCAATCAATCGACCGACCCAACAACCATAGCCAATCTTAGTATGGTCGGAAAACTCGTCTCACTGAGAACAAATTCCAAATTCATTTTACTATACAAATCAACTAACATCTCATCTTACTTAATAGTAAATGGTTTTCCTGAATGTTAAACACAAATGATATACATCTGGATTGCGAAAGCTTTATTTTATTTCAGACTACATAATTTCTAAGCCCCAGACATCAATCAAACGGTAACTCGAAGGTTGAGAGTTTGTTCAGAAATCATTTTCCAGTATCTGCGTATTATAGCAAAATATTACTATCGGTACTTATCCTATATTCCAAGTGTCCACGTTTGTGATGACTATTGTGATGACGACAGGGTCGGAGACTTAAGCCCGAAAGCAGTCAAATCCAAACATTCGCATGTCGGGTGAAAAAGCTTAAGACTTTCCATTATTTACATCTCATCACTTAGTTGGTTACTGACTTTTTCATCTGCTTGGTTATGCTTACGTCTCACGAATTTTTACTTATAAAAGCATCACTTTTTTTTTTCATTTGACCTTACAAGCCAAAGAAGGACCTTCGAAGGACCTTGCTTTTCTAGTTATCGGTAGCTCCCGAATCATTTTGGATTTAATTGTTCTTGTCGTTCGAAACTGCCAACGCAGCATTCTGCTTCTATAAAGATATAGCGCCCTCATTTTATTTCATACATAAATATACGGTACAGCGTCGTTTGTCCCAGACTTCGGAGACTTCAGTCCCGAATGGTATTTGAAGGGTTCCATTTCTTTTGATGAAATCTGGAGTAGCGTGGTAGATTTTTAACAAAGTCTTAGGAAATTTTTGCCGATAAAACTGTGAAACGCCATTTACTCACAAAAAGAGAACATTACCGACATTTAGCGGCTTGCAGTCCAGCAAGTCATTGCCGACTGGCTCGTCCCAGGTTTAAATACCGAAAGTAACCTTAATCTGCCATCTCAGTTCTAGCGGCTCAATGGGTAGAGCGTCTGGCTAGCATACAGAAGGTTGCGGGTTCGAGTCTCGTCTGCAGATCAGAGTCCATGGCGTTCCACAGTTTGATCAGCAAAAATTTCCTAAGACTTTTATAGTATCAAACTGCAAACTCAAAATTCAGATTTTTAACAGTTATTAATTCTTGTGTATTGCAAATAATTATTACATTTTAAAAGGATTTTCAATCTTCGCAATTTAGAATTTGTGTTTTTTATGGCATCCATGCAAGACCGATTTTCGTAATCAACTACGTGATTTATGGCACTTTTTGTAGACTAGTCAATAGAGAACTATCAGAAATCTATGAATTATTTCAGTTGGGAAATAATTTTAAGCTTTTCTTGTTCTTTAACATTCACTTAACTGTAGTTCAAGCTTTAATTTGCATCTCGAGAACCAACACATTTACTCGGTTCATTTTAACAAAGTTGGCGCTTACCATATAAATTTATATACTCATTATATTAATTTGTATAGACAACAGAGGTATTGCGTATATCTGGCTATCCATGGAATCAACCAATAACAGCCTGAGCGACAGGCAACCAACAGAATTTATACCTGTGTAATTATACACAGGGATTTTATTTATTGGTTATACTCTTCCTGGTCCGGATGTGTTCCCTTGGAGAGTAAAATCGTGTTGTGTCAGCCAGAGTAAAATGATATAACACTTTTTAGGATACACGGGAGATAAAATATCCTGATTTGGGTTCTTAGGTGCCTTACAATGTATTATATGTTAAGATATGCCCTTTTTACTAACTTCCAAATACTGCCCGTCCTTGGCTTCTGTACACCAAGCTTTACCAGAATTGAGACGAGCGTATTCTGGATGCGAATTTGGATCAGAAGACGAAAATAGCACATCAGATTTGTCTTCGCCTTTTTGAATTAAAGGTCCGTCACAACCTAAAATTTAAAGAAAAAGATGTGTGAATAAATGAATAAATGAATAAATACATAAATCAAGTTTACTCTAATGATTAAGTCACTCACACTTGTTTTGATTCGGAACAATCTTGCTGGAATAGACAAATTGACTCTGGTACGCCGTCGTTAATTCTAACTTTTAGTGTTCATGTCAGTAATTAGATTTTTCTATTATCAACAATGTCACCATTTTTTATTGGATGCACGATCTTTTAATTGGAGAACATGTACCCTTCGGAAAACAACTTAAGATACTACCTAAGTTTCTGTTCTTGCAGGTTCCAATTAGTACGGTAGTCCTTTATGGGCATTTCTATACTTAAAATGAATGTAAGTTCAGTACAGTGCGTATCTAATTGTAGAAAAAGTTTCAAGAAAACGAAATTTATTTAAATTTTCATTATTCAGTAATTTCCTATGGTGACATTGCGTTGGAATTTTGGCACATTCCAACAATTATTACAATTAAGGCACCTTAATAAAGATTTAATACTTGAACTAAGGCTGGCAATGCTGTTGTTATTGAAAAACAATTCGGTCGCTATCTGTAGAATGTTTGTAATATCTTAATAAACAGTTTCGGAGTATTAACTGTTTAGGAAGTAGACGGACAATTTATTTTTGGTGGTGCACGTTGTGTCGAGAATAGTTACTTAAGGAAAAAAAGATTCAAGCAAACCCTGCTCTGTGAAAGCCCAAAACGCAAATGTAGATGCAAAAAAAATTGCTGAATTTACGCTGGTAAAAAAATTAAAAAAAAACTTGTCCCAAGTTTGGATGAAAAAAATTATGCAGAGAAAAATTACACTCCCTCCTCAAAAATAAAATGGTTATACGTTATTCTTGACTGTGATAAATCTTACTATCCATAATTCTGGGGAAAAGGTCACTTACCTGCTGTGCATCCAAACAGCTCAAACCTCATGCAAGGTTTATTATTCCATGAAAGTGGGAAGATACGGAGGTAAGAGGCTTGAATGGAGTTGATTAGTGTGTGAACCATAGGATGGCTTGCATGGAGGTTACCCTTGAAAACCTACATGAAATTTAATCAATTGTGATCAAGAAATTTCAATGAGGATACTTTTGACAAGGCTGTCGGCTAACACAAATGTCATCCAATTAAAATTGAGAGTGAATGAACTAATCGTTTCAGTAAGGCCAGATTTTCTTAAATTGCTGGATTACGGATTTTACTCATTAGTCATCAACGGAGGGGAAGTGAAAGGAATAAACAAAGGAAAAAACCCAACAAACACTTTTCTACCGATATCCATCTAAAATCAAACCTGGTGTGCGTAATGGCAACTCGCGTGTGCACGCCTGACAACTTCGTGTCGAAAACAAGCCTGCATGTTGGTCCGACTTTTTCCCCATCTCAAGCAGTTTTTATGTGTTTATTGACTCCAGAAATTGCAGTTTGCATTTCCAAAAACATTTAACAGTTTTGGCAGGGAAAAAATAGCGTTACTTCTTAAATTTACGGTTAGAAGACGAACAAGAACTGCTTAAGCTCAAAAAATTTTTTGGGCTTATTTGAAAATCACAGGTCGGCGAATTCGTAATCCAAGAAATAAAAACGTCTGGCTAAAAGACAAAAGGAAATTCACTCTTTACGATGACACGTTAGATTATAGGCCAATAAAATATATACATACTTGTATAAAGATACACAGTTTTACAAAAACACATACATTGTACATATATGTGCGTTTATGTTGACCTAATAAGGTTTTAGCATAGTAAAAAGAAGTTGTAAAGTGGTCAGAACATTTTTGTATGTGGAACTAATTTGACCACAAGATATGTACAAATTCTTGTCTTTGTCCGTCAAATAGTTAATGAACAAGATATATTAAAATATTTTAGATTCAATAAACATACCCTCACTGTACCATGTTGTTTGTAGTCAATCCAATTACTTCCATCACCACTAAACTGGATTTTATATCTCTGCACATAGTTATCTTTCCTGTCACCAAATGTCTTTATTTTAGTTACCAAATTCACTTTCCCAAAATCGACTTGAATCCACGGTTCGTGATCATTGTCCTGCAATATCAAAACATATGGTTTATACGCATATACCCGATACAGTGGGACACCTCTATTCAGGGGACGCTTCTGTTAAGGTAACACAAACTTTTGTCCCATGAAGACGTTTGTATAATCTTTGTATCTGTAACCTCTAATCAAAAGACACCTCTTTGAAGACGACGGGAAAACTTCTGGAGTGTACGGAACGGTATTTAAACGTCATTTAAGGGAATAACTAAGCTACTCATATGCAGTTTACTTAATTGGTATTCCTTTCAGGTGACCGACTGCCAAAGAGGGATGATAAGATTGTACTTAAATCACCGGTGATGAAAGTATTCAGCCTGAGCTTTTGCTGAATTTTAATAACAAACTGTCATTAAGGAATTCTTCCCTTAAGGGGATACTTCACCTTGTCCGGAAGGTGTCCCTTTAATGGATGTTCCACCGAATATTACGAAAGCTCGTCAACTATATTCACGAGTAAAACCTGAACGAAAATCATAAATGTGTCGTCTACTCACTTTTTTGTGAATACCTCCAGCCCCAGAACATTACTTGTCACACTTTCTTCCTTTATTAACTCATAACGCGGTTCATTTTAAAACCAGCTAATACTGATGTGTGTTAAATTGACCAAAGAGGTCTTTGAAAATATCTTGTTTTTATGCTATTCGCTATTTACTAAACGAACATACCTACTAATATCAGTAAATTTTTACATTTAATCGTGCTGAAAAAAAATTGAATTGTGATGATTAAAGTAAATTCTTACCTTTGCACACCATCCTTTGCCCAGTGGTCTAGCTTGATTTGGTCCATTTGATGGAAATATTGATGATTTAGCTACAATAGAGTTTTCGTCGATGTCCCCAGATTTCATTCCCAAAGGAGCTTGACAAACTTTAAAGAAGAGCATGTTAACATTCAAAGTCACCAAATTATTAATCAAAACAGCAAATTAGACTTTAATGTTTCTTAATTATCACTAGGGAACATCGTAGTCTTCTTTATGATCCTTACCAAAGTCACAGCCATGAAGACCGACTTTCATACAGATTTGATCCCCACTCCACGTCAAAGGTATTATAGCGAAACTTGATCCCATAATAGGACGGATCAGACTCTTTGTCACTGGATTACTTCCGTCATTGTTCGCAAATAATATCTATATGGAGATGGTTGGAAAAAATGTATGGGATGAGAAAGAAAAATATTATGTAGCTGGTAGAGATAATTAAACTTAATTATTTTGAAAAACGAATGCTATTGGTGTAAACACGTCAAGGATAAAATGTCAGGGGAGTTTTGGACTCGACTATTTAGCGCTGTATTTTAATTTTTTTGGTAAGCATCGTATTTCCAAATCGAATACAACATAATTTTCGCAAAACTAAAATAACAAACCTGATCAGTTCAAGTATTTACGGTTGCCTTAAAATCATATCATTAAAATGTTTGCTTTAAAAAGCTTTTAACAAAATAAACAGTTACAAAGACTAGTTTAGTTTCCACAATGGCGTTTTGCGTACAAATGGCTGAGTTTATAAGTTTTGAGCATCTTGTACGTAAAGGTATTCCAAAAAATGTAGCACCGGGAATTAGCTTTTAGTATTTGTACGTCATGTCTCATGTAAACGCGTCTTACTGCTGTCTTGTAAAAAGTCCTGATTTCATTCGTTTGGCCGCTTCACTAAAACGTCAACCAAAATTGCTATACAAAATATGAAGGATGATGTTTTAAATATCTATACCAGGGAGTTACTCATCACGAATTTTCTGAGAAACATATGTACTGATGTTTCTAGGCAGAATATTTATTGGATTAAGTAACTGAGACGAAATTCACTAAAGAAGAAATCTTAAATTGTTATTGGTAAATGAACCATTAATTAAATGCCTTAAAAAGCCTTTACCTTTTCAATCCCTTGTAAAGAATATGTCAACCAAGACCAACCATCATCACTATATTCTACAAGGAATGACCTCACATATTGAGGATTGGGTTGGCTTCGACCCTGAATTGTTATTTTAGTAATTTCAACCATTTTTCCAAAGTCGACCTGAAAAACGAACGAAAAATACAAAACACAAAACAAAAAAAACGCGTAATCAATGATCTATAATAATTTACCAGACATATAATGGTAAACCAACAGAAAGAGAAGCATACCGGACAAGTAGAGAAAACTCTACTTGGCCGGGCAGGGATTCGAACCCGCGACCTTCGGTTTACTAGTCCGAC
>JBAHVQ010163003.1:10096-21180 GCA_036872915.1 Nanipora kamurai | reverse complement strand
AACCTTTTTCGAGTGAATGATAAAACAATTATTGAACTCGGCTTTCGCAAAATATCGTGATTTGTCAGTGGCTCGCTGATCAATTATTTGCCGATGCCGAAGGCTCAACCTCGTCCAATAATTGTATATTGTTCCTCTAATAACCACAGCTCTCGGTGATGGTGATGAAACCGGAAGTAAAAGACCGTATCATAAGCCACGAACATCCGGTGGTTGGAGCCATTTACAACAGAAAATTCAACCAGGTAATAAAACTCAGACAGAATATGTAATACTCTACCGTGGAAAACTGAAATACATTGAGACTGGCTAGGACGAAGTGGGGACAGCTTGAGACCCAATAAATTTTCTTATAATGTGATTTTGATATAAAAAGAATGCTTCATTTCGGTGGCACGTACCGAAACTTAGAGCAGTTGGCATAGTTGGGGTTTTTTTCATCCACAAACCAAGTGAGCTGCCATTAGAGCACGCTGACTACAATCATTGAATTCAAATGCAGACTTGACAAAAATCCCCGGGAATTTCAACGCCTTTTAAACTGTTTAGCAGTAGTAAGGCCAAACAGAAATTCTATGGCAACATATCGTATTTCAATTGTTGTCACTGACATAGTTTAACTCTGTCGCTCACCAAACCTGATGCTGATTAACATCATTGTGCCATTGTTTGGGTTTTTTCCCCCCTGGCTCTCCCGTCAAGTCTTTAATGCCCGGCTAAGATCGTTAGAGCGTTGTGATTCCCTGCCCCCTGCTGTTTTATAGTAGTCATCATATCTGGCTTCTGTGATCAGGTCCTTTGACTCCTTGATCTAACTGACCGCTACAGAAACCTCGCAAGGACTGGGTTCTGGGTAACCACCGCCAGCCATGATTGGTCGTCTAAACCAACCTCCAGCCAATCACAACTCGTGTAGGTTACCTAGAGCCCAGTGTTTTCGGAGTTTCTGGAGTTGTGAATAAAAAAACAAAGCTGTGTACGTTTTAGCCTTATTTAAATGACACGATTGTTCCACGTGATTGGTCTTTCTGACGTATACGATTAACTCACGAGAATCATAAGGACATATTGTTACATTAGTGAGCGAACCTTGTGGAGGAATCGTGCCATTGAGGCAACATCGCTTACGCCAGGAAGAACAATCGTATGTGACAAACGTATCGTGAAAATAGACACTTATGTTTTGATGTATCGTTTACCCTTGACAGTCCCTCGTCTTCTCTCACACCCCCAGCCATTCCTACATAACCCTATCTATTCCTACCCAGGTGATCAGTGCCTGTGTTGGTTCCGTAGTGACCATGTGGATGGTAGATACTGGTCAAAAAGTTAAACAAGTGAGTCACAAGTTGTGGAGGTGTGAGGTTTGATATGCTGTGGTATCACGTGGTATGTATTAAGAGTGTTGATGTTGTGTGACGTGGCATAATGTCACGTGGTGTGGTTTCGTTTAACTTAGAGATGTAAAGAGGTGTGTACGGACCTGATATTGTGTGATCAGATGTGAATGAAATGTGGTGTGATGAGATGTTACGTTATGTCACTTGTGGTATGGTATGATCCCATGATATGAGATTATTTACGTGGTGTGATGAGATGTTATGTCATTTGTGTTGTGGTATACATCCCGTGATATGAGATTATTTATGTGATGTGTTGAAATCTAATGTTTTTTAAGGCGATCTGTGCTGTGACAGGAGTTAATATATGTAATGTATAAGAGTGATGAAATATAATTTGATTGTTTTGTTTTGCTTGTCAGTTCACCAATGCCCATGGAAATTCAGAGATCACGACAATTACGCAAGACGCGAGCGAGACCAGACTTTTCACTGGAAGTACTGATGGTACAGTTAAGGTAGGTTACTATTCTCAAAATGTGAGCCCGTCATCCTTTGATCCAACAGTGCTGTGAACAGCTTGTGAGATTTTGACTGTTTCGCTGATACTATAATTTGTTTGTTTTCCATTAGATTTGGGATTTTAATGGTCATTGTCATCACGTGTTGGTTGCTGGCGATGGACATCCTTGTGACATCACTGAGGTTTTACCGCTCAAAAGAATGATCCTTGTGGTGGGATGGGACAGGTGAGGATAATGGTGGATATTGGACTGTGATTGGGATAGGGAGAGGTTATAAAACAGTTTCGAACATAGAAATTGAGGTTAAGTTAAGCACATGCTGAGAACAGAGTAACTGAAACTACTGGAGCGGTGGAGAAATAGGGATGAAATTGAGGAGGGAAAAACGGAATAAATGAACGAATGAATGAATGAACGAATGAACGAACGAACGAATGCATGGATGGATGAATGAACGATAAATGAATTGATTAATTCATGAATTAATCAATGAGTCAGCGAACGAGTAAGTGAATGAATGAATGAATGAGTGAATGAATGAGGAAATGAGTGAATGAATAAACTAGTAAATAATTAAAAGAGTAAATGAGTGAACGAATGAACGAACGAACGGATCAACAAAATGGACTGATTATTTGATTCATTTGCTTTTACTCATTTATTTATATGTATATATATTTATTGATTTGTTTATGAAATTCTTAATTAAGATATATCGTACGTTTGAATGTTTTAGGATGTTGTGTGTGTTTCGAGACAGTCAGTTAACATCTTATTACGTCCATCCTTCAGATTGGAAGGGTCGCCAGGTAAAATAGATCATATTTTTATTAAAATCAGAATAAATTAAGATCAAGCTGTTTCTAAACATTTTATTAGCTAAAATTAAAAATATAGTTACATACTCCAAACACGCGTAATGTTTGTTCGTATTATTGAACACAAAAATGACTTCTGTGGTAGTATTTGGATGAACGACCAAGCAACAAAACGAATGAACGAATGGATGGATAGACAGACAGACAGAGGAACGAGCGGACACACGGATGGATGGACGAATGGACGGATACACATTCGAATGGTTGGACAGGTAGACCAACGTACTGATGGACGGTAAGACAGACAGATGAATGGCTGCGCAGGCGGACGAACGAACAACTGCACGGACGAACGAACAAACCGACGAATGAACAAACCGACCAATGAACAAACCGACCAATGAACAAACCGACCAATGAACAAACCGACCAATGAACAAACCGAGCAATGTTCAAACGAACTGTTTAACGAGTGATCGAATAAACTAACGGACGGACTGATGCACAAAAAAAAAGCGATCAAATAAATGAGCGGATGGACGGACAAACAAACTTATGAGTCAACGGATTAATGAAACAAGGAACAAACAGATGCATGATTGAAACTCACTGTACACTATTCCAACTAATTTCAGTATCTGATAGGTTTGGGAAGCCGCCGGAACTTAAGTGTGGAGAAACTGACGTTTCGAGCGAAGGCCTTTTGTCGGAGTGAAACGTAAAATGTATTTTACATTTCACTCCGAAGATGGGTCTTCCCTCGAAACGTCAGTTTCTCCACATTTAAGTTTCAGTATTTTCCCAAACCTTTTGGTTATCTACCAGCCGGTTAATACTGCCGTCGCAGCACTCTACTTTTAACTTCAGTGTCTGTTCTCTTTAAGGAACACCAAGACGACATTCAATGTATGGCATTTAGTGCTCCACATACTTTGGTATCAGCAAGCTACGATGGAGAGCTAGTGCTATGGAATACGAGCTCCGAACAGGCATCCAGGCACTTTGGCTGTAGGGCTCGTAAAACAGCCCGCACAAACAGGCGGTTAAGAAAACTTGTAAGTACCCGCTGGCTGTTACTAAAGTCTAAGGACTTGATTGCGTACTTGACCAAAAAAGATCCTAATGACAATTCCTTTTCACTATCGTTATTTCGTTACTGAATGGTTCGTTTTCGAACCATAAGACTTTAATATTTTACTCAGGCTAACACCAGACGATTTTACTCATCCAGTGGGGAGAGCCCCCAGTTACGAAGGAGTTAAGCCACAGCGAGATAAAGTTGCTATTGCAGGCGAAAGTGTAAATACCTTTATATCTCAATATACTGTACTATATTTCCAAGATCGCACGTTAGATTTCCGCCCAGGCCAGTAAGTGGCCTTATCTAAACAGGTCCTGGTTCAGTCTTACAGAGGTTTTGCAAACAAACCGTTATTGACAATCAAAATCTAAATTCTTCTATGTTTCATCTATCTTTGTGTTTTTCAGGAACAGTCTGGCAGTGCATTGTCGAGATCACGTGATGAACGTCTTGCTGCTCCATCGCTTAGCGACATCATTAGAGATGACGTATCAACAATTTCCGCAAACCTAGATGATAGTCAGGTAAGAGAACATTCTTTCGTTACTTACCGTCATCTTTCAAATTTGTTATTTATTTCACGTCCTTGAGCGTTTCTTGCAAGAAAATCGTGGGACATATAACCGATTTCATTGGATATCTGATGAGAAAAAATGCCAGTGATTCAGTTTTTAATCTCATTGTTCTTGGCGGTTTTTCTTTAGGATGAAAATGAAGCTGACGTGGGCTATTTTGTAAATAAGTTGATCTTTTTAGACCATCGCCTTGGTCTTGCTAAATCTGATGGTGCAAATCTTGTCTCATGTGGAGCCAGTGGTTGGGTGTGTTCAGTTATTGTGTTCTCTGTTCTTCCATACTGTATCTAATTTTCCACCTCAACACTTTCCTTCATTCCATTCTCCCTTGTTCAATTTTTTCCTCATATTCTTTATTTTTTTCCGTTCATCCTCCTTATTTTCCCCACTTCCTCAATCTCTACATCTCCCCCTTCAATCATAATATCCCTCACTTCCTCCTTCTCTTTCTCCCTCCCTCCCTTCCATCCACGTTTTTTCCCACCCTCCTTTCCTTTATTCCTCCCTTGTCTCCCTCCTTTCCTTAGTCCCTCCCTCTTTTCTTCCATTTCCCCCGCCTTTCTTTCATCCCTTCCTCCTTGCCTCTATTCCATTATCCTTCCCTCTTTTCCTTCATCTCCCCTTCCCCTCCCCTCTTCTCTTTTTCCCTCTTTTCCTTCATCTCCCCTCCCCCTCCCCTTCCCCTCCCCTCTACTCTTTTTTCCTCTTTTCTTTCGTCTCCCTTCCCCCTCTCCTCTTCTCCTTTCCACCATCCTTCCCATCCCTCCCTTTCCCTTTATTCCTCCCTCTTTTCCTTCAGTCCCCCTCCCTCCTTCCTCTTCTCCTTTCCACTATTTTTCCCATCCATCCTCCTTCCTTTATCCCTCCCTCCCTCTCTCTTTTTCTTTCTCCCTCTCTCTTTTTCTTTCTCCCTATCTCCCATGCTACTTTCTGTCCTTCCATTCTTTTTCTGTTACTTTCTTTACTTTTTCTCGCCCCAGTTTCCTTCCTGTTTATCCTCTCTCTCATTTTCCTTTCATTTTTGTCATTTCTTTCCTCTTCTCCTTAGACCTCGCCACAACCTAGCTGTGCTAACAATGTTTCTACCGTCCCTAGGTTCGTTTCTGGAACACAAATCATAATATTTGCGTCGGAGAATTCATTGCGCACGACCACGGTATGTCATGCCTAACGAATAATTTCAGTAATGACGTAAAACTCCCACCTGTTGGAAATGCAATGACGTCGCATATCTCTCGTCTCTCATTTCACGTCTAAACTTACCTCAATCTCGACAATAGTAGAGGAAGAAGAAGTACAGTAGTATAGATTGTAGACTGTAAAAAGTTTTATAAAGGATTAGAGCAGATTAAAAGGAGAGGTGTCTAATTGTGATGTCCTGACTCTCATTAGCTCCTTCACTGCTAAACAATGTTTTTTCAATTTCTTGAGTTTTCTTGAGGAAAATCTTTGAAAGATCCCGTCCCTGGCAGCCGAGTACCTTGTCAATTCAAAGTTTTATTATTATTATGATGTGCAGTAACTATAAACACCGTAGAAAACTGTATTACAATAATATTTTTTAACTTCTTACAGCTGGAGCGATCACTATGGCAGTCGACCAGTTCTGTCATTACCTAGCAACCGGTGATGGCGATGGGTTAGTTAAAGTGTGGAACATTTCCGAATTCTGTACAGAAATGAGTGAGGAGCCACCAGTAACTAAAATTCCGCGTAAGAGATTCAGATTAAAAAAATAAAAATAATTAATATTAATAATTAATTAATATTATTATTAATAATTAATAATAATTATAATAATTAATATTAATCAAAAGATTCAGATTAACAGACGACTCGTGAGCGTTCGTTCAGTTCGAGGTCACGTGGGTAAATGTGTGTTCGCAATCTCGATTTTTTCATCTCGTGGGCAATGATTTTTGGCATACGCATTGACTACCGGTCAGCGGCAAGCACAATTATGCACTGTAAATTTATGCTCTATTCGTGGTACACATTCTCAATATTTTTATGACCTTTCACAATAATGTGCCACATGATTTTACTTCAAGTGGTCGCAAGTACAGTATAAAACATAATCCGAAAAATAACATCTTGAAACTTGAGATACAAGTTAAAGTGAGATTCAAGATGTTATTTTTCGGATTATGTTTTATACTTTACTTTTTAAAATTGTCGGCTGGTTATGGTTTTTGGTCACAAGCACTTTACTACTAAATAGTAAACGGTCGCCACTCGCAGCACTTCACTTGCGGCAGTAACTTCTAGTTATTATCATATCGTGACTTACGCTTGGGCAGTACATATGACGAACCTGCACCTTAGCTCACAATCTTTTCTCGCGTTTTTTTTCAGCATTATACAAACAATTTCAACCTCATCTCGACTCGATCACTAGCATCGAGATCTTCGAACGATTTGACCGGTTGCTTTTGTTGACGTCATCAACTGACTGCTCCGTTGCTGTGTGGGATATCCATGGTAGACAGCTGGGAGTGTTTGGCCAGGTTGGTTACAACATAGAGATTATATATCCACTAGAGAGGGCATTGTACTCAAATGTCCCTCAACCACAGGTAACAAATTGAAAGGCAGCCATCTTGGATAAGTCGGGAGCGCTTCACTTTTATCAGTAGTTTTTTTCTTTTTTGTATAAAAAGAATATAAAAAAAAAATTAAGGAAATAAGTGGGATTTTCATTTGAATACATGAACCGTTCTTTGTTACGGTTAATTTTACGTTTTTTTAACAAATTGAATGATGTTTTTTGGGTAAATTCGTGATCGAGAAATATGGGTAAACTCACGAACGTGAGCTCTCGAACAGATGGTAAAGGGCCTGGAGACAATGGATTTGGTCCCCAATTTACTCAAAATGGCGGGTGTTCAATTTGTTAGCAATTTTTTTCAAATTCATTCCTCATTCCTTTGTTCACTCATTAGTTAATTCAATCATTCGGCATTCAATTTTCTAGGAAGAACATTGGAAAATCGAAGATATTCCAACGGAGCAACCACAGAGTGACGATGAAGAGGCTGAAGATCACGAGGTCATTCAAGTTTTTTACTTCCTAATTCACTCTGAGTCAAAATGAAAATGTATCCAATAATTTTTTTTTGCATTCTGGAATTTTCTTAACTCGTAGGATAACGTTAATTCCCAGGGAGAAAGAAGGCATGAGGACGCTTCCAACGAAGACCATTCTGGTTCTACTATAAATATCTCCAAGGAACCATTCGACGCAGAATCACGTGTGTCTACGTGGGACCACAGTATACTGGGTGAGTGTACAGCGGCATAGAAAGCATCACAATTCATTGGAAATATTCCATGATTAAAAATGTTAGCAGACCCTAGATTGTCTTTGCACTCCAAACAGTGTCGTAATGTACACTGTGAACAATGTCCTGATATGTGAAATAAGTCGAGCAGCTATTATATAACATCTGTGATCATGATAATTGTATCTATTTCCAGACAATTTTACTCGTTAAGGGAAGACATTCTGCCGGGAAATCGTTATAATATATCTCAATATTTGAGAAAGATGTAAAAATATAAGATGCGGCGTAGGCAGCATATAAAACAACGTAGAAAGTGAAAAGGTAGGTAGAATGCCGAACTTATGTGGAAAAATTCTGGCGTTTCGAGCAAATTCTCATACTTTATCGGTTAATTCTTATGACATAACTCCTTTTAGTATAAAAAGTAGTCTAGTTGCCATTCCTCTTCAAGAACACTTTTCACTCTCACACGAATGGCCTTTTGCTCGAGAAGTCAGCATTTTTCTATATAAATTCGGCAGTCTACCAATCTTTTAACTTTCTACCCTCAATTAATATTTCCCTGTTTATTATTTTTCCTCTTCCAGGCAAAGCTTACAGCGAGCCCCGTAAACAAAAACGCCAACGTCGCCAGCCTCAAACAAAACTAAGCCATGTGCATCAACACAGTCAAGAAAAAAATGCTCATCTTTCCATGGGAACATATAGCGTAAGAGAACTGAAATTAATCGTGTGCTTTACAGTCCGAACACCACTCGACACAATCTGAATCCAAACAAGATTCTTTCATGAGTCTAGTCCAAACAGACACTAACTTGAGCCTGGGCTAGTGAATTAGTAACACTAGTTAGCCCATGACTAGAAAGACTAAAGAAAAATTTTTAAGCCCTGGGATTTCAATTTTCTATTAGTGTGGACTTTAAACTTTTTGGAATTCGGATTTACATACGAGTTAAATAAGCTGTTTAATATCTTTCGTTGTTTTTGTTGTTGTTTTTGTTGTTGCTGTTGTTGTTGCTGTTGTTGTTGTTGTTGCTGTTGTTGTAGTTGCTATTGTCGTTGTTGTTGCTGTTTCTGTTGTCACATTTGTTGCTGCTGTTATTTTTATTACTAGATACAGTAGATAAGCATCTCGAACGTTTAATGGAATCACCATGTTATTTATTTGTTTTCCTTAATTCTTCAGACATTGGACACGAAGGAACTTACATCAGTCGGTGCTCTCAATAAACCAGATTTTATCAATAATCCTGATAAGTATTTTCATAACAACAGACCTGACACCAGTGAACTTCCAAAAGTTACCGTTGTCCCACCAATATGCGAAAGTAAGTGTCACGGCTTCTTTGAATTAATTGTTAAATAAGCCGTGATTTTTGGCTATACTGGGTATTGAAACATTTCCAAATACAATGAGAAGGCTTCAACATTTCCTCCTTCCTTTAACAATCCGTTTCCATTACTTCATATAAATCATTTGCTTCCCATCTTACTCATGTACCTTCTCTTTACCAATCCGTTTTTCTCTTTCCCACATTCATCAATTTTAAGCCCGCTTTCACTTTGGATTTCTGGTTTAACAATCTTGTCTCCTTATTTCCCTCTCTTCCCAGAATCCCATGTTTTCCAGTTTTCCCTGTATCTCAGATTTACTTAAGTTTTTTTCATTCCACAGCACCTTCCCTCGTTTTCCCGCAATACTCTGAGAACTTCTCAAACAATGTCGATCTTTCATTGCTGTTTAGCTATCAGCATGCGTTACGACGAAAAGAACTTATTTCCTCGACATATCCTTGAAATGGAAGCAAAGATGAAAGCAACCCACGCGATTGCCCTGCGTGGATCACGCGCAAATACACGAGCTGCTGCCAGCACTCGAGGGAAACCATCACCAGCGCTAGAAGGACACAAAACACAACATATAAAGCCGCAGAACAAACGTATAAATGCTTCTCGTCAAAATCGGACATCAAGTACAACAGATCATGACCACAACTTCGGCACAAATCACGTTCATAAAACTTGATTACTGAGTGGGTAGGCTGGATTGAACAATCTGACCTATTTTTTTATGTCAGCAAATTCAAACCCATAACATCAGAGGATTATGCATATATTAATGTATATGTATATGCATATATTTTTCTGTATATATATATATATATATATATATATATATATATATACAGAATATATATGAATATGTATATGTATACATGATAATTAATAAAACTTTTCTAGAGAACTTTATTTTAAATGTACTTTTTTGTGCACCGCCTGAAGTACAAGGACAACAAGGTATTTGTCCTTCCCTAAACAGTTCTAAGATTAATTGAAAGATAAAATAGTACTAAAAATCTCTAACGTTCAGTCCCCGAGGTGTAACGAGTTCAACTTGTTGATCCTACACAGACGGCGCTTCGTTGCGTCAAACATCATTTCGCGCGCTAAAATTTTCAAATGCGCAAGGATTTTTTTCTCTGCGCGAGACAAAACATCGAGTACAGTCTTCGTCTTAAAAATCAAAATAAAGGCCAGCATTGTCAGGTATATGAACACTTTCATCGAAAAAATGCTACCTTAAACTCAAAAATGAACCAAAAGCGTGTCCCTTTGGAGTCCAAACAATGGCTCGCATTCTCAGAGGAAAATGTTAGCATATGAAAAAAACAAGCTATGTACTATTAGTATTCTTTATATAAAGAATACCAATAAGGAGCGCTTTATCAGATATAAAGTCCATGCACGTGACTTATTATTGGTGACTTGATAGGCTAAAATGTTCGTCAATTGATGAATTTATTGAACACATAAAGTTCTCACTAATTTACTAACCGCTGAAAGAAACGCAGGCTCGTAGACATTCCATTTCCGAATTTGGCGTACTCAAGTTCGGTATCGTTTTGGGTCTTCGAGTTTGTTCATTTGTCGTTGGATTATATTATTATTAGCGAAATTGGTGAAGAATTATAAAGGTAAGACTAAAGTTTGGTAAAATAACGAGTTATATCTACTGGGACAAGAGGTGTTTAGTTGCATGAATACGAAGAGAGATCCTCAGAGCTTAATGAATATTTACTATCTTTACGCGTAATATTATTTACACCAGACAAGTGAAGCAATGCCGCCAGGCTTGGTGCTTTTTGACACTTGTTTTCAGTTAGTTGAAAGACGGTTAGGCTGATACATGTAGTTTAAGTTCTCTGAATATTTAGCCAAGCTGACGAAAACTGGTGTGTTCTTTCACACATACAATTCATGTGTTGATGTCACGGAATGCGTTGACTGTTGTTATATTAACATGAAAAGAAATATGGTTTTATAGTTTTGCTTTCGTCTGAAACAAGTTTTAACTGATTTCTTCGCGATTCTGATTTCTTTAATCGATCTTTTAAGCTCCTTAATAGTTGGATCATGTTGGGGTACTCGATATTCGCTATTTCTATTCAGTTCAATATACCA
>JBAHVQ010162966.1:0-21188 GCA_036872915.1 Nanipora kamurai | reverse complement strand
GGATTGTATCTCAATAATATGAAAAAATAATGAATTTTGGTAAAATTCGATTTTTTTTCCTGTAAGACCACCTTAAAGGCCTTGAAAATGTATCGTAGTTGCGACTACCATGATTTCAGACGAGTTTGTGACCACTACGAAGTCCATAACAGATATGTAACTAGCCGAGCTGTCCGGCTCCTGGGAAAAGCAGAATGAGTAAGATTGCTTTATATAATCTTGACTACTTCGTGTAATCTTGGATACGTTAAAGAACAATGTCAAGAAAACATTACGTGAATACAGAGCGATTTTATTATGAAGAAGTCGAACTTGGCTCCAGGTTCAATCAGAACCTGACCGGAGTAGTGGGGTAGATGGGTGTTTAAATTTTAATATAGAGCGGACAAAATTACCAAAACTTGCATGAATGTAGACTAGAGCATGACAATCAATAAAAAGACCGGTGCCCAGTTTGACCGAGTTTGGGTTGGGTTTTATTGGACTATTAATTTTGTAAAAATGCTGCGATGGGCTCCTTGTGGTGAATATTTTGTCCATTTCAATTTTTAGCCTACCTGTCCCCGAAATTTACACCCTGGTATCAAAAACGTATAGAATTACCTGTTTGTATAAATATTAGTGAAAAACTGATTTTACGCTTTGTAATGAAGCCCAGTTTCTATAGAATGTAGTTTAGACTTGAACTTAGCCTCCAGTCGGTCACCCAAGACGGCGGCCTTTGAGAATCACTATATGAACTGTGCGTAAGCAGGAAAAATCGTTATTTTTCCTTTAAAATGTTACTAATTCCTGATGATTATAACATCTTAGAATCTTTCCAAATTAACATTAACAATATTTAATCCTTTTTGGGTATATTCTACCATTTAATTGCAAGAAAATATACGTTTTACATCTTCGTCATTTTGTTTGCAATTTCAGTCCTATGAAAGGTGAAATGTCATTGCAGTGGAATCTTTACATTGTTTGCCAAGAAGATACTCGTGAGACACTAAGATGTCCCCAAAATGCCCATACCTTCAACCCTGATATTTACAGCACCTTTCTGAAGAGCAGCCCAGTTCAAAAGTTTCAATTCTCTGCCTATGGAGCTAAAATTTGACAGTAAAACAACCACTGTGGCACTGTGGACGATCTTGTTAGTTATCAAGCTAAATGGCATCTGCCCGGTCTTGAAATTTAGTCTTTCTAAGTTTAAAAAAGCTTAAGAAAGAGAGATCCGTACAGCTGAGAGTGACCAACCATTTGGTAAACATCGCAAATCCACCATTGTTGACATGTGCATATTTTGTGAAGAAAGGGAATGAGGTTGGCGGGCTTCATAACTTCTCTACTATTGGAGCTGATAGGAATCTCCGTCGCATTGCCATTGACGTACAGGACTTTCATCAACTGGCAAAAATCTCAGGTGGTGATTTAAATTGATTGCCATTGAAGCGAAGTATCATGTGAAGAACTTGACAACCTTACAAAACTACCACAGGTCCTTAGAAATAAGAACCAAGAGTACAGAATGGTTGGAAGTGAAAGAAGATGAATATCTTAATGAATCAAGAGCATTTGTTGAGTTAATTGAATAAATAGACAACTCTGTTGCAAACAGAACCCTGTTCTCTGTACTTCCGGAGCTCCACATGTTATACGAAAATCGTCTGAAGGACCTCGGACTTGTGAAATCAGTCAATCGATCTAGGCTCGAGAATAAGATACTGGAACACTTCGCAGAATAGGTTCTTCAGAAAAGGATACTAAACGAAGATGTAAAGGAGCGCAACTTCGTCTATGATACCGCGTTTTTGGCCAAAGCTGCAAAGCTAGTTAGAAGAGATACATTCTCCCAGGAAAGCATTAAATTCTCGGGCGATTTTCCACTTTGGTGCCAGGAAAATTCTGTACCGACAAGTCTCAAGTCTCTCAGTTCCACGATAATCAACGGATTAACTCCTTCTTGTCCGTATAGGTCCTCAGTGACCTATGGAGACTTTAGTATTTAACTCTTGCTAACGCCAGACGATTTTACTCGTCTAGGGGAAAGTCCTCGGACAGGAAAGAATTAGCCAGGGTTTAAGACCTATCTCATTAACTCCTTCCTGTCCGTATAGATCCTCAGTGACCTATCGAGACTTCAGTATTTCACTCTGGCTGATGCCAGACGATTTTACTTGTCTAGGGGAAAGTCCTCGGACAGGAAAGAGTTAAACCTGAAGGATTGAGAAAACAAAGAGTCTAAGCCAAGTCTCTCAATTTGCCAAACGGTTATGTTTAATACCCGAAAACGATCATCTCGTTCTCTGCGGCACTCCGCAATGCGAGAACCACCGCTTCCAATTTACATTGGCTTTAACATCCATTCATTGACCTAATCCAAGATTTAAATTGATTAGCATCAACAGGATATGTACTTCCCTTGGTGAGCAGAAGTCACGTTCCCTCCTTGTCTTCCATGCTATCAGCGGCTGCGACGCAACGTCTGCATTCAGTGGTGAAGGAAAACGGTCTACCTGGCAGGGCTGGGAGCTTTGCAACGATATCGTGACACCCTCACTAGAGTTTCTTTTTGCGTATCCATTACAGCAGCTGAGCGCTGACTACGCACTTCCGTAATCTGGAACGAATGACTATGGTAATGTATGATAAGTCAATCCCTTCAAATTCCGTCGACGAAGCGAGAGTGGACCTGTTCTGCAAACACAAAAGAGCAATGGAAAACCTCCGTCCTACTCAGGTACATCAAAGAAAGGGAAATATTCAAGTAATTAAAAATAAAAAATAAGTTTAAAATATATCCGAGACAGGGAAGACAATGCCAATTTTGTCATGTGTTTAGAACGCTCTACTGAAGCAATTTGAAAAGGTCATATTTCAGCAGGCCACCTGGATAACAAGTGACGTAAGCGTCCAGAATATTCCGTCTCCTGATCGGTTTGGCTGGCGCAAGATTGGTGACACGTGGAAACCAGTGTAGACGACCATTCCAGAGGTGTCGAAAGCTTGCCAAGAGTTAATCAAGTGTTCACGCAAAAAGCAGTGTACCCGATGAAAATGTGCGAAGGCTAGTCTCGATTGTAAGTGTAAATGCAATGAGAGTAGCGCTGATTATTAAGTCTAGACTGACGTAATGACAGAGAAGAATGCAATAAAACTGTATATTATATAAAATATTTATTATCATTTTTATTATATTATATTAATTATATAAAATAAAGCTGTTTATTGTGCATCGGAAAACAGATAATAAAGCCCTAAAATAGCATAAAATCAGGTTTGCCAATTGCCAAGCATCTTGGGAATTTACGTTCGTTCAGAAAAAGGCAAAAATTAAGCAGTGATAGCCGTTCAGTCTATTTTGCTTGAATACAAGTAGTTTTAATGTGCTTTGGTTGTTATTTTGTACCTGGGAGCGTTTTCCGCCTCGAGCTTGGTAACCAGGCAATAATGATTTTGATTATTTTACAATCTCTATCCGTACAAGCGAAGGAAAAGAGATTTTATAGAGCACCGGTCTTAATAGCGCATGAGCCAGGGGTGGCAGATGGTACCACTCGGGGGAACAAAGGGTGGCATACATTTTTGGAAAGCTCTTAATCAATAGTAAAAGGATTTGCCAAAGTGTCATCTTCTATCATTTTTGGAGGGGAGGAGTGGGTACAATTTTTGGCCCTATACAGCCAATTTAGTTCATCACAATTTTCTATTTGCTCATCTATTTTGGGTTTTGGGATATATATTCTGCAATGTAAGAGTAAAAATTACTCCTTTTCGTTTCGGAGATCCTTGGCATGTACTTGTATGCGTTAAAACGATTTTTGTGAGCCTTCATTTCCAGCCGCCTTGCCTCGTGTTACAGCCGCCAGTGGACTTGTTTCAGGTACGCTCGATTTTTTAACGGATAAACCACAAAATTGTATAACTGACCCCTCAAACCGTTAAAGTGTGTGAAAAAGAGATTAAGAATAGCTATTTACTGGAAAATCAGTCAATTTTTAAAATGATTTTACTTCTCTATAACATATGCAAGTTCCAATATGGCGGCCATCGAATGAATTTGAGATCTGAGGCCTTTTTCAGCTATGTTGGATCGTGTACGCGATGTAGTAAAGGTTAAAAACATTTGAAAACTTATCATTACTCTGTAGAACCCCTTAATCTTCATAATGTTCGTTTTGGCGTCATTCATCAGAAGAATGAGACTGTGCATGACCCTGATGAACGTTTAACGACACCCCAAAACTATGATCCTTGGTTAAGCATTCTTGAAGCAGCTAAAGTGCGAAAGCATGGAGCACTACCTGATTTAGCAAAGAATGCAAAGGAAGGGGAGATGCCGCCTATTTACTACCACCGAAGGTGTAGGAGCATCTTTACCCTAAAGCGAGAACTGGAATGTATTGAGAAAAAAGGTGAGGCAGAGGATGCAAGTTCTGAAGAAGAGAAAGTATTGGAAAGGCCAAGGAAGAGGAGCACTCCCTCTAGTTCTAGAATCTTTGAGAAGGATTGTATATTTTATGGAAAAGAGAAGTATGTTAACCGAAAGCGTGAAAAGTTGATCAAAGCAACTCAGTTACGAGTCGATCAGACTTTGCGAGAGACATCAATTAGAAAATGCGATGCCAAGATCAAGGGGTTGACCAGTCGGGATATCGTTGCTGCAGAGACCCATTACCATATGTCATGTTATCGAGATTATACCCGCCCAGACAAGTGTTCATTTGACCATAGCCTTCCTTCAAATCCAGAGGACGATATCGAGAATAGTGCCTTTTCTGAATTTTTTCACTACATACGAGAGGAAGTGATTGGAAAACAGAAAGTAGTCACCATGACTGACCTAAAAACAAAGCTCGAATTATTTGCTCAGTCAAGAGCAATGCAGAGGCTCAGTGGATCCACTGAAAAAGCACATGAGAAGGAAACTCGAGGCAGAGTTTGGTTTCAGCTTAAATATATTTCCTAATGATAATGGAAAATTGCTGGTTTTGCCAAGGAACCTAAGCCTTAGAGAGACAGTAAAGGAGAAGATTGTTTTGGAAAAGGAACATAACAAATGTTATTGATAAGTGTTCTGCTCATATCCGACGAGCCATTATGGATATGAAATGTAATGCACCATGGCCAATTCATCCAGCTGATGTTGCACCCGACAAATTTCCTGTTCCAGAATACCTCATCAGGTTCTATACTAGAATCCTCCTTGGCGACTACACCGCAACTGATACGTCTACAAGAGTAAAGATGTTGATCAACTCTTTCAGCCAACATCTCATTTATACGACATCGTGTGGCCAAAGCAAACCACCTGAACACATTCCGTTGTCATATGGAGTGAAAACGCTTACCAGAAATGTAGAGTTAATATAAATGCTGAATAGACTCGGACATGGTGTATCCTACTCTCAGCTCGAGGAAAACGACACAGCTTTGTGCCTGCAGAAAGTGGCAGCAAACTTAAATCAGAAGGTAGTTCTTTCAGGGATTATTCAACAGAAAGTGTTCACAAACCTGGCTTGGGATAATATCGACAGGTTAGAGGAAACACTCACAGGAGAGGGAACTACTCACCGTGTGTATGGGATTGCTGTCCAACCAAAGATATACGGACCACAGCTCCCCGATGTACAGCCTTCATCTGTCAGGAAACAGAAGTAGAGGACCATCACACAGGAAGTCCAGCCTCTAGCTGCAAGCTGATGCCAGTCTGTTCCAGAAATGCGGCACTCGGACACGCACGACGTTGATTGACATCAGTAAAGTGGTCGCTACTGTCGGTAAGGATGTTTGCCACGCTCTCGTTGGACTTCATTCTATCACAGGATACGACACAGTTAGTGCCTTTGCTGGTAAAGGCAAGCTCGGCGCCCTAAAGATTATGAAGGCAGACAATGATGCAAAACAAGCGTTCACGGAGCCGGGCCAGTCATGGGACATGTCTGAAGACCTTATCCGGCGCATCGAGAAGGTGACCTGCTCTTTCTACTCATTTGGGGCGAGTGCAAGTGATGTGAATGATCTTAGATACAGTCTTTTCTGTGCGAAGAACGGAAATGCCACCTTGCAAAGACTGCCTTCGTAAGCACTCTATGCGAGCTAAATATCTAGGGTGCATTTGGAGGCGCAGTCTGCAGCCCAGCCCCTCAATCCCTGACCCAGTTGGATTTGGATGGAAGATGGGAAGCTCAGCGGGAGGTGAATCAAGTCTAGCGATCGACTGGATGGATGGGAAGCCTGCTCCCGAGGCTGTGCTCAAACTTCTTGCATGCAGGTGTGCTTGAATTTGCAGACTTCCAGACTGCGTTTGTATAGCTAGCGGCCTGACGTGTACGGACTTGTGTAAATTTCAGGACTATGAAAACCAAGTTGTACAGGAAGAAGTTGAAGTCATCGGCAAACATAGCGAAGATGAGTATGAAGATGATGGTTACTGAGAAATTACATTATGTACACTATAATTCCGCCATTTTTATGCTCCTGTTACTTTCATGGTTACACGTTTACTGTCATTTCTAGCAAACAAAAACTGGCACATGCAACAAAATAATATTAGACAATTTTGACTATCACTTGTTCCACTAGAATATCTCTGAAATGAGAGTAAAAGTACGCTGGTGTATGTATAATAATGAATGGATACTTAAGAACAGATACTGTGCTTAAGGATTTTGGATTTACAAAACGTGTCCAGAACAACACAAGACAGTAACTTATCACTGACTCATTGAAAGGAAAGTATTCAGAAAAGAAACCTGCCTTCTCAAGATAAAAGTGTGTGCTTTTTCGCTTTGTTCAGAGCAATTCAATTTAGCAAGAGCAGATGAGATTTATAAAATCCAGCATAGTAGCAAAATTCGATCAATAGGCGGCGATAAGCCAATCAGTGTAGTTTGAATGAAACCTGGGGAGTGGGTACTAGTTAACAAGGATACCAAAACTAGAATTTTTTTCAGTACAGTGACCTTTTTTGCCTTAAAGTACTCTCATGGAGGGATCTAACTAGTAGGAAAAGGTGAAAACAAAAACAAAATGCAAAACAGTGTAATACCGTCAATCAAGAGAGCATAAGAAAGAAAAAATCCTATGTTTGACGTTTTAGGGCTCACGTGACTAGTCATGTAATTACAATCTGTGAAACGTATTAATCAAAATCGTGCACTAGTTAATAACGCTCTATTTCTGACATGTCTATAAAGTGTTTCCCCCTATTTTGCTACAATAAAGCGAATAAATCATGTTGGGAATGAAATGTGGTATGATTCTCAGGTTAGAAAATGGCCTCAAGGGGGAGGGGTGAGAAAAGTTATCATCTTCCCCCTGAAGGTGACACAATTGATGTTGCTATCACCCGAAAATGTAAACTAGGGATGTTGACCTACATCATCATGAGCAATAACCTTTGTCCCCCCAGGTGGTACTGATCGGCAAAAGTTCGGGCCCTGGCTCATGCACTATAAAGTTGTTAGGCATACCCTAAGGAAGCTGCATGCCAAATTTGGTGCTTTTGTCCGCTCAGTATAGATCCAGCCAAAATTTTGCACTTAGCCACTTGACCAGAGCCAACAGACCTGCGGTTGCATTCATGATATACTCCGCAGTACCGAATTGATTGACAACGCAGGCGTTTCCGGCGTAAATATACACCACCCTTCGTAACTAAGTTTCATAATACAAGTTTCTGTGATAAAACTTTGTATGATACCAATATAAACATACTCGTTATAACAGTGGTACAAATATTTTGATTAAAAACACAATTTATTCACACTACTAATACAAATATATACGACGACTAGAGGACGTTCGTCAAGCTCGTTCTCTCAGAAAAACGATTTCTGAGCCGTCGACGGGAATCGAAGCCGCAACCTTCTGATGACCGGTGAGACGCTCTAACGATTGAGCTACCACGACTCAGATGGCGACTGCACCCTAGCTCACCATCTGAGTCGTGGTAGCTCAATGTTTAGAGCGTCTCACCGGTCATCAGAAGGTTGCGGGTTCGATTCCCGTCGACGGCTCAGAAATCGTTTTTCTGAGGGAACGAGCTTGACGAACGTCCTCTAGTCGTCTGATATTCACCAGGCAAACAAACTCTCTGTTCAATATTAGGTGTATGCAAATATATACGGCAATGATACGAATATTTAACCCGCCGTGTAAACTGATATTTTGTCACAAATGGTGACTCGTAGTGGGTTCAAACTAGATTGACATGTTTGACAAACAACGTTTAATCGTTCAGCCAACCCAGATGAAAGTGACAAACAATTACATAGAATGAAAACGTTTTATCGCTTAGTTAGGGCTTTACTTGTTAATAACAAAGAACCCTCAAGTTAAAATGTATTTTTGTTATTTCTTTTCTAGGAGGGGAGGACTTATATCAGGACTTTCGAGAAGATTCCTAATACGCAAGTCAAGGAAAAGTAGCGATATCTAAACGTGTTTCAAACCGCTTTTAATTTTCCCTATCACCATGAGAAGGCGGTTTCAAGCGGTTTGACCCATATCCTTCCTATCACAAGGTTATCATCTTATCGCGGAGACGTGAATACAAAGGTAACAGTGACAGTACTTCGCTCTTCTTCCATAAAGATGTCCCAAAATCTCAACATTTCCAAATTACTAATCTTAATTCCTTACCCTAATAGTATCAAAGAAATTCTCCCGTAAAGTCAAACAAATGTTCTCGATGGCGGTCTTACCAAGACGATTGGAGACACAACAGGGTGCGTAACCACGTGATAAGTACATTTTATACGGCTATACCGGAGAAAAATAATATTTGTTTGGGGCAAATAGTGTTCGACTATCACGAATACTGAGATTAACCTTCCACTTCCTTCCACTTAAAATATCATATGACAACACGACAAAACCAGTCAACGACGCGAAGTGAAACCGTGAAACTCTAAAGAGCGATTACATTTATGTTTTCGACAGGGGCACGCCACAACACATCTGAAGAAAAACAGGTTGCCTCGGTCGTCAATTTCGTCGTAGCAGCCCGCGAATAACTTAAAGCCTGTTTAATACACGTGCTCCCCATGATCAGTCTATGTAGCATCTGCTGATGATTCACTCCAGTTCGTCCCTGATGGTCTCGCGCGATACACCAAAATGACGATCGCAAGGCAAAAAATCGCAAGGGTATACAAGCCTTTAGTCAGACTGCTGTCATGCTAAAAACATCGGTGAATTAGAATGGTTTTTGTGTGAAACGCGTAATGACTTATGGTCCAACGTTTACTCTACTTAGTGACTTTCCTGTTGGATCATTTACACTCTGGGTTTCAAGAAAGTTACAAGCATGGCCTTGTTCGTCGCCGGTCCCTTGGTCCCTTATTAATAAAAAACAGCTTTATGTTGGCTGTGCAGTCTGTATTAAATGTATGTAAATTTACCAATGCCAGAATCATACAACTTAGAACCCAACCAAAGTCCGTTGCAAAAAATACAACATGTTGTGCCCCATCTTGAACGCGTATCTGCAGCCGTTACCTAGAACATTGGCACGAAATATAATTCGATTCGTCAGTTAGCAATCACCAAACCGAATTATCAACTATGTTTTTTGACTGCATAATCGTTATCGGTTGTGGCATGACAAAGGGTACCAGTTCACCTAAAGTAGCTTCAACTTATGAGAGAAAGAAACAGCGCCCGCGTTATTGATACAGACAAGTGCACGCTGTCAAGAGTTTGAAAGGGTTAAACCTTACGCAGTTGGTGCAACATCAAATGCAATTGCGCAGAAATTATTCTAACGCGAGAATGAGATTTTAAGACAAAATAAGGTTAGGTTACGTTTAGGGTACGTTTAGGGTACTTAATAAGGCTTTCACCAGTAGCCTCGCATTTTCCCCCTAAAGCTTGAAATATTCTTGAGAATACCACTCAGCTGATGACGCAATATGTGCGCAATGAGTGTGCCATTTTCCTGGCGTTGTTTATTTAAATAGAAAATTTTGGGAGGAGGGGTGGGAGAGTAGTTTAGATATATATATTCAAAATTATCATTGTATTTGTTTGAATATCTAAAGAGACCTATCTTATTTACAGTCTCACTTTTTCGTTCAAGACAATTCTTGATTTGCTTTACGATTGGATTAATTAATTTCCCGTCGTTGTCAAATTGTCTTAAGTGACGATCACGGCACTCCCTCGTGACTACAAAACGGGTCACATGCTTTTCATGTGCCTCTTCTGAAAGGCCTCGCACTGGCCTCGCAGGAAGTAATTTAGTCTTTTTCACTTCGGTTGTAGAGGAGAAGGACTGAAAATTTCACTTGAGGGGAAGCACTTACATACTTCAAAGACAATGCAAGCAACAGTATCCATTGTATTTACCGTTGTAGCTCTGGGTAAGTAGCTTGCATTTAATACACAAATTTCGACATGGTTTTTGTACGCTGGTTTCCCCATTCGTATCGCTTGACTAGCGGGTGCAAATTAACAGGCAAAGGCGAAACCACCATCGTTAAGCCTTTCAATATAAAGTCGGAAGAAACAACCACTTTACCAATGCTCTGTACATTCTATTTGAGTAGGCCTGGGATTCAAAACTGGAAAAAAACATCTCAATTTTTGGTTGAGCAACTTGTTTGATTTCACTTGTGTTTAATATTTTCGACTCATCATCGTCATGCGGACGTATGCTTTGTACCTGTAGACTCAGACGGCTCACCATGAATACTCAGTCTTCTAAATTAGTTCACCTTTCCCGACAAAATGTTCGCTTGGCTTTTTCGCAAGTATCTATGATACTTAACAGTTCAAAATCCACTCCAATTCTAGCTACGTTTTATCGCTTGCTTAAATATATTCGCAATTTAGCCATATTGTATGTCATGGTTAACGTTGAAACGTGATGGTTGTTCTTTATTTTCAACTATTTAATGGCATTTTACTGATATATTGATTTCTCTTTTGACTTTGGTGATATCGAATCTGCATAGTGCATTATGAGAAATCATGCTAATGAAGCAATATTACATATATGTGCGAGGGAGTGTGTAATTTTTTTTAATGAAGTCAAGACGAATCATCCCTTTAAATTTTGAGAGATAATCTTGTATTTCATGTTACAAAGTTAGAGACAATGATTTGATTTATCTTTGGCGGCTTTCAACATTAGGTGCACTATGTAAACCTTTTAAATACCGAATTACTTTGGCCGAAAATCAGCCACTTTAGTTAAACTGGCATAGAAACTCTCGCAAGCATTTCAAATACCATAATCTATATACCACAGGAAAGATTATGAAATTTTTATGCAGATTAAAAGAAAAATGCCTAAGTGTTCCCCAAGATTAATTATTAAAAATGCTTAATTTATTAATTTTAACTTATTAAAAGTAAAAATATTGTTGGTTTTTATTACACCAAAATATAAAGCACTCCTGTAAGACATATTTAAAAAAATTTTAAAAATGTAATATCTGAGATACAATAAACAGCAAAAATTAAAAAAGGATATTAAGTAATGAGAGAATTATGCCATGTATATGTGAAAATTTGGAAAAAATGTTAAGTGGAGAGATGTGCTATTATATGCTGTAGAATAGTTCATCCCAACCAATATAATAATTATCTCCAAAATAAGAAATAAAGAAAGACATAAGTAAATTATTTTTCCTTACTTTATTGTACATTCCTGCCAATTTCTTGCATTATATCAAACTTAACCCATCAATTGCAGTGTTTATGAGACAGTATGTCAATGTTTATTATAAAATTATGAATTGCAGTAGTGAACCACTAGAATGTCACTGGGTTAGTAGTCAAAATCCTGGCTCTTTCCTAGGAGCAAATCTTTTTGGTGTGACAATATCTTGCTCACTATAATCTTTTCAGTAGCCTGTCACCTGCCCAGGAACTTCCTGTTTACCTTGTCACTTTTTGTGTTCACCTTTGGTCTTTTTCCTACTTTAGATGGACTAGCAACATTTTCAGGGTTAGTTTTGTACTCATCATCACCATAACCATTCTGACAATCTTTCCTGTTGTATTTCTATTCTATAAACTGTCCATAGTTTTTAGAAAAACTCAAAGCAAGTCATGGAAATAAAATGACATCCAAAGTGCATTCATGATTTTTGCTAACAACCAAGACACCATATTGTGTGCTTGCCTACTGTAATGTGAGGAGATAAACAAGTCTGTAGTTGACCTTGACCAAAACAAATACATATTGTGCAAATTTACTCTTTACATTCAATTGCTTGGAATAAAAGTTTATTCTAATCAAGTAACTACATTTACATACACTTATGATGTAATTTTGAAACATGGCAAGGAAATGAATAGAAATAGCACAAACCTTTTTCTGTCAATTGTGTCAAGTGTTAGATCAGCAGTGTTGTTCAACAACTCATCTTTGTTTGACAACATTTCTCCATATTCTGCTACACTTGAAATTTCAAAGTCACTGTCCATGACATCATTTTTGACAACTTTGTCAACAGAAAAATGCATTTTAGACATTTTGGTGCTGTTTTCTCACACCGGAATACACTGGTGTGTCTCATTAATCATTCTACCTGTCTGTAATTGTTAAGTCGATTAACCCGAGAAATTATTGCTGGAATCATTTCGCTCTGATGATGTTACTGGTTGTAACGAAACGTTAGCATTAAAATATTTTATTAAACCTCAATGTCATGGTTTTTCTTTATTCTGGGTGTTAATTTTTATTACTCGATCGAGATTCCTGTCTGGTACCTCAATTGCCGAAATCTTGCCTAAAAGTTAAAAACCTTCAACTTACTCCGATCGTGCTTCATAATTTTGCAGTTTTGGAGGCTTGTTTGTGTGTTTACTGCGTAAGCACAAAGTTTAGAGCAACCTACATTGAATGCGTTAATGACGTGGCCAGCATTTAGCCATTTTCGTGACTGGTAGGAAGACTGGTACTAGTAGTACATCAGTTATTATGGTTTCAATAATTTTATGACCCTTTGTATACCCATAAGTCGAGATTGACTTTTAGACAGTTTCAAGTCCTAGAAAATTGACTTATACACTGTGAAATATGGTATATAGCCATCGACAATTTAAAGCTTTTATTAGCTTCTATGTATTATTGCTTCATACAGAAATGACTTATTTACAATAGGCATCCTAATTTTTTCTAATTTTGGTGGGGTGCAACACCCCCAAAACCAGCCTTATCTGCAGGTTTGTTATATGTGCTGCCCAAGTGAAAGCCAATTAACATGTACACTGTTTGCACAATTTAACCCTTTAATGCCCATGGCTGTGACATGTAAAATGGACTGTTAGCCAGAATAAAATACTTAAGTGTGCCCTTACTCCTTAATGGGTTTAGGCCACTACTGCCCAGAGCTATTCCCAATGACAAGTAAAATTGTCCGGCATTAGCCCAAGTACAATACTTATGTGAGCCCTTGCCCCTTAATGGGTCAATGAGAACAGTTTCAAATTCATGCTCAAAGCAACGTTCAACTGGAAAATTTGACTTCTAGGTTTTTCAAATATTTCAAGGGAGCATGCCCCATGACCCTTCCTAGACTACAGTGTATGGGAAAATGTCAACTTGAGAGCTCTTGTTTCGTGACATGAAAGGATAAAGGGCCTTCTGCACAATTTCTCTTCTAGCTTTATTTCCTTGTGTGTAAGGCTGGCCAAATTTCCATGTGTGTTAACATGAGTTTTGACCAAGTAAGTTTGTTGGAATTTATTTTAAGGAATATTTTTCTGCCTATGCTAACATCATTGCACCAAGAGACCTGCTCTTTTGCAGTAGTTTTAATATCTTCTTACAATCATGTTCCAACATGGCAATGTAAAATGCTTGTGTTAAACAGCCCCTTTACTTGTCTAGTTTTCCTTTATTGTCAAACACATACCGTAAACAAAGTTATCCTGGTCGGAAAACTGGGGTGCCTAGGTTTTGAATAAGGTAAAAAAGGGAAGACTTGTCACTTTATACTGTTTTTATTTCCATACAGCTTTTTTCTAATCAGTAATTGTACCTAATTAGTTCTGAATGCTTGGACATATTTTTGTAACACTTTTGCAGTTTGGTATTTGAGTTTGTGGTGAAACCCATACTCATGGTCCCTTCCTTGTGTACTGTACGATGGTTTTTAATTTTTTTTGTGTTTTCAACTTTCAAGCCTGCTGAGATTCTTGCCGAAAATAAAAAAGCTACTCTTTTTGATTTTAGTTGGGAAGAGTACAGTTTATCCGAGACACAAATACTCTGTTTTTATTTATTGCAAGAACATAAAAAATAAAACACAAGAACTGTGAATAACTGGCCTGATTTATTAATTAATTTGCACAACCCACATACAAACTTGGAGTCGTTTACACCAAAGCTAAATTACCTTTTTGCATCTGAAGGATTCTAATCACTTGTTTCTCAGATGCAGAGAATGCAGAGACCAGATATAAAACAAAAATGGGGGAAAAACAATCTACTCTTGTATCCATTCAAAATATCTTACTTTTATTTGATTTCTAAGAAGTTATATTTGAACAAAAGTATTAATTTTTGGCTAGTGAATTGGCAGGTGGGGATAGGACAACTTCAGTTTAGTTTGCTCCTCCAACAATTTTCGTGAGTTCAGATAAGAAGTACTTCTTTCAGATGAAAAAGTCTGCTATGTGCAAACATTGCTTAATGCATATGTATAATGACTTAGTTACAGTTTTGAATACTTTTAGAAGTTTACTGATCATATACAAGAACAACATAAGTATGCAGATAGTGAGAATTTGTGATGCTAGTGTAGCTCAGTCTGGTATGTGAGTTTGCAAATTATCAAACCATGAGGTGATGTTGCTAGGTGACTTCTGGTGCTTTTTGCTTGCTAGCAGTCTCAATAATTACCAGGAGCCAATTGTCTAAAATGTGGATAGCTTATCTGGTAGGTAATTCCTATCTGACAGAAGTTTTTCTTGGGTCTCTGTAGAGGTCAGTTGTAAATTCACAACTTGCATCTCACCGACATGCAAGTGCTAGACTTACAGAGTCCCGTACTTGGTGAAGTCAAAGAACTGTGCTATTCAGGTGATACACTTATAGTATGAATGTTAACCCTTTAATGGCCTAGAAAATGCTAAAAACTATGGAAAGATTCTGTGCAACAAACTGTCACCAGATATGCATGCTAAAATGGACCTTTTTGATTGAGAATTTTCTCTAGATTTCAACAATGTTAGTTCCAAGTCAAAATTCGAACAGCATTACGATTTAAGAAAGCGCACACAGTGAATAGATTAACCCATTACATGGGGTCAATGATGTACTTTTTTATTTTACACTGGCTAATGCCAGAATATATTACTTTTACTCATCACTGGGGTGATCCCTGGGCATTAACTCTATTTTTGAGCAAAAGTTATTGAACCATTTTCACAGTTTCCTCGGATCCTACTGAGTTAGACTAGAAATTTTTTTTTGAAAATCCACTTTTTCGGTTATTATTATTTAGAGTTTAGCCAATTGTGTGCAAATACACAGTTATAATATTTTTGTTGCTCAACACGGATGTGATTCACACAACAAAGACTTTCAGTGAAGCGTGTACTAAAAGTCCGGAAATCCAGTGCCATATTGCAGTTTTTGAGACCTTTTGGTCCCAGTACCCCTTGGCCAATGTTGCCATGTTGATCTTTTACCAGCCAGTAAAAATACAAATGTCAACTGATACATAATTACATATTACAACATGTACTTCAATTTGTGTATGTATGTGTGTGTGTCAGTGTATGTATGGGTGACTTTGTGTATGTATGTATTTATGTATGTATGTAATTATATTTAACATATTTTCTTGACTACAAACTGCAACTGCTTTCCTGAGTCTGAGTATCAACACTGAAGTACGAATAATGGTTTTTTAAGTCTGAAAATTTTTATTTGCTTTTCAAAAGAATCTCTTTTATTTTTAAATCTTCCAAATTAGCTTTTTGGCATACACTGTATTATGTGAGCTCGGTGTCGTGCCTCATGGAATTTTTACAAAATGATGGCTGATGGGCTCGTGGAGTAGGACATATCCCCTGTGAAAAAAAAAAAAACAAAGGCACGTACACTTAAGCAATTAGAACTACTTTCGCTAACTCTGTATTGGATTATGTATGGCCAGTTAAATGTATTTATTTTAGAACACCATGTGTATTGTCACCAAAATCTTCAAGTCTTCAAAATACTTTATAAACTGGAGGTGTATGTTTTGTACTAATTTGAACAACCTGGAGCATCTTAATGACATCAGTTGAAAATATGACAGTTTCAAAAGCTTCTTGACCAGCTTTTTATCTGTACCAACTGTCAAATAAATTGCTTGATGTTATTTGCAAGGTTTATGTACTTGCCAAAAATAATTCATTATAGTTAACTTATGCCCAAGAAACTGTAAAGTTGATTACTTGTACATTCACATGAGGTTGAAGAATTTGGGACATTAAATATTTTAACCCTTCAAAACCGAACATCCTGTATACAGGACACCAGTGCCCTTCTCAAACTTTTGCATTTTTGCATTTCTGACTCGAAACCAACATTTTTGAAATCTATGTAAAATTTTGGACCAAATAAGTCGATTTTGGCATGCGTTACTAGTTTATTGTGCAGAATAAAACCATCACCATAACTTGTTTGAATTTTTCTTTGGTTTTTAGTGTTTTCTTGACTGTTCAATTATTAATCATTAAATGGGGATACAGTGTCTTTAGGAACCCAGAAAAACAGCCAGATTTCAGCTAGTGAATTGCTGAAATTGCTCCAGGCTTCACAAGATTGAACTATAGTTAAGAATATGGAAATAAGTAAGTTATTTACCTTGGCCCAATGGGCCTTGGTGAATAACTGACTTATTTCCCTCAGTTCAAGTAATTAACTCTTACCGTATTAGCTTCAACCAGTGTTGTCTAAAAAGCCTTACCTAAATATCCAAAAATTTGTAGGGAAATCCAGATGTCAAAAACACTGCATCACGTGGCTTTACACTATGCTTAATTATGTATCTTTGTCATTGTAAAAAAACAATAGGTAACGGGGCAAAAGTGTCTAGGACAAGTAAAAATATTTGACAGGGCATCTTTTTGCCAACGTAAACCATAAAATTCTCAACTTGCTGTGGCATTTAGGTTTACCTAAAACTTCAGTTTTTAATAGGTTTCCTTCCTAAATTCATATGGGAAAAGATTTTACTATGTCATGAACAGATTGTTAATTTCTTTAAAATATACCCAGATCTGAGTTGTTTCTATTCAAGTCAGCATGGAAATCTTTAGACGTTAGGAGGAAGAAATATTTCTTGGCACAAAAGTACTAGATCAGAAACTATCAGTCTAATGCAGGGTGTCAGCTTGACTGTAAATATCACTTTATATTTTTTTACAAGTTAATAATTTGTTAATCAGAGAGCAAGTACCAGGTTTTTTTGAAATCTTCTTTGTAGGTTGCACATTTGTCTCATCAAAGAATGCCACCAATTCAAGTTCAATTCCTTATCAACATTCCAGTTCTAGTTCATTTCCGTATACAAGTGTAAGCAGTACTAGTATGGCTGGTTCTACAAATTCACTTACCATTCTGTCCAGTTTTTCTTCTCCAACAGCTGCCACACCAACGCCAACATCAACATTGTCGCTACCGATTACGTCGTCGCTACCAATTACATCGTCGCTACCAATTACATCGTCGCTACCAATTACATCGGCATCAAAACCTTCACCAACAAGCAGTTCTATGACTCCATCCCCTTCAATTACAGTTCAAACTATTCAAGTAAATGATAGTAACAATCAATCATGTTTGCAAGCTGTGTTCGAAGTCACTTTTGAAGTCAAATACAATCAGTCAGAAAAATGTGTGAGTATATTTTGACATTTTTGGCACATAAACTTGAAAGATTTTGATGTGGCATTAGCATTTCAACCATGCATTCAATTGAAGACTTACATCCAACTATAAAGAAATATATGTTCTAGATGTGCTTTTGAACACTGATATAAGTATTTGCCTAGGTTGTTTTTATTATTATTGGATTTTATTATTTATTTTATTATTATTTATTATATTTATTTTTTATATTTATATTTATATAGTACTATTTATTATTTATTATTGGATGGCAGCCAGAGATTCACCTGGCAGAAAGTGAATCCTTGAAAAAATATTAAAGCCCAGCATACTGTAAAACATGGAATAAAGGCATAATAAAGTTTTTATTCTGAAGTTTCGTTGTATTCATCACAACATCTTCGGGGAGACTATTTGCCTAAGTCGAGGTATATATTTACAAGTCAAAGTGTCCTATAATTGGTTCATTTTTTATATTACTGTAGTTATGTCGTTTTTCGTATTCTGTTCTTCATCCTCTCTTTTCTACCTTCCCTTCTGATTTGTAACTCTGATTGGTTCATTTATACCACTTTGACTTCGAAATATATAGCTCAACTTACGCAATCGCTTAAATAGTTTCTTCTGACGATGTTGGGATGAATACAATGAAACGTCAGAATAAAACTACATTATTGTGGGCTTTAATATTTGTTAAAAACACATTTACCTGTTACAAAGTATGTGTAGTTCTTACTTTCTTTTAACAAGGTAAAATATTTGTTAAATGATTAGTTTCGTACTACATTACTTTGTGTTATATTGTACAGAGGGTGCTCTATGCGTCCAGTTGTGGCCAGTTAGTATCTTCCGCTCGGTTCAGCACAAGTTCAGGAATATCAGTGGAGACCAGAGCAGTATAGTAGAGGCGAATCAACAGTTATTTTTCAGAGGAAGGAAGGAGCTGAAAATATGTAACCCTTTAATGGGATAAGGCTCATTCTGTGACGAGTAAATTCGTCTGGCGTTAGCCAGAGTAAAATACTAAAGTGCACCCTTGCCCATAACGGGTTAAATTTCATGTAATGAAATTGTTCTTGTAGTTAATGAAACTGATCTTGATTATGCAGATGCGATGAAATATCTGGGGATTACATTTAATCGGAATCTAACATGGTCAAATCAAGACGTGTTAAGCACCTCATACCCCATAGGAAATGTATCTAGTTTGGGGAGATAAAGACAACATCACTCTCATGAACTCAGTTCACGTATGTCAAAATAAAGCTGCCAAAGTCATACTTGGTTCACCACCTCACTCGTTTACTACAGCGGCCCTGATTTTCAGTTCCAATTGAACGTGGACGTTCATAATCATAACACACGTCGACGTCGTGTAAAACGAAAATGGGGAAAACAATGCTTTACTTATCATGCGTTGCAAGATTAGAATTCCCTCAACCAAGATGTTAAAGAATCATCATCTTTATATCTTTTTAAAAATTTGAGTTCTTTAATAATATTATGAAGACCACCTTTTTCTTTGATCTTGTGTCGACTCTTAAGTGTCTGCTTAGCTCTTTCATTCGCATACTTCCATTTGCCTTGGTGCCAACTCTCCATTCTACTTACATCTTTACGGAGCCTTTTGATGTCTCCCTCAATTCTTCTTTGCCAGAAAGGTTTTTTTTCTTTCTCTCTTGGTTTAACACCTAACCTTTCTCCAACTAGAAATGCTGCTGCTTTGATTAATCTGTGCATTTCTTCTATATCAGATGTGGGAATATAATTCAGGATCGAGTTTACTGTGATTGTTTCAGCTTCTACCTTTGTACGATCATGGTTTCGGAGGTTTTGTGTTTGCAGAGGCTCTCCGCTCTCAAATAGTTCCTTCAGCCGTCGCAACTGAGTGAGATCTTCCTCAGATAGTTCCTTCTGTAGTGGTTCAGATTGTGTGCCTTGTTCCTCCATTTTTGGCTGCTCCTCAAAAGTCTGGCTGATTTCAGGTTGTCCACCGCTCTCATGTGCACTATCATGTCTAACATGCTACCATCATTTTCGCTTTTCGGAATGTTTCGTTTGATTTCCTCTATTTCTACTGATGTGAACCATCCCTTATTCCTAATAGTCCGTACCTGGCACATGAGATTATTCTCCGATACCTCAAACATTCCCCTTTCTTTCCGCACTCCGAGCGTTCTTTCACCAACGCCTCTGCCTCCCTCAGCTTCCGCAATTGGATAACATTCTAATGCTACTCTCTTTTCCTCTCTCGCCCATTTCCTTTCCCCCATCTTTCTCTTCCCGCTGTGCTCTCTTCTATAAACGTTGCATCGCTGCGGTTTGGAGTCAGTTGCAGGATAACGACCGAGTGTTGCCTGCTCCTCACAACAACGCCTGCCGGGCGAGACACTGATGCCCGAGCTTCAGTCCCCCATACGCCGTCACTTTTATCACTATTATATTGCATACTCGTAGAAGTAGGTGTTGTACCCTAACGTGGGTGGCTGAGGGGTAAATAGCACTCGCCAAAGGTGCTACCCCAGACTCTGGTGGGCGGGGTCGTCCACCTTCCCATGGTAGGCTGAGGCACCAACCTGTCCTACCCCAGTGCCTTATTATTATTATATTATTATTATTATTTTTATTATTAGGATTATTATTATTATTACTTATATATATTACATTATTATTATTATTTATATATATTATATTATTATTATTATTATTATTATTATTATTATCATCATTATCATGTCATGGGTTAGTGCCAAAGTTTCTTTCGCACTCATACGTTCTGCTTTGCCTTGGAGGATCAAGGTCTACAAGACGATCTTTCGATACAACAAATGTAGGCTTCTCCCTTGATAATGCTATCGCCCGCTTAAATTAGACTCATACATTTACTGAACATCAGTCTTACTATTATACACATTTTTTTTTAGATAAATATTTTGAATTGTTTTAAAATTGTGCAGTGTTAGTTTTAACAATAAATTCACATTTAACCATTTTGGTTAAATGTGAATTTATCGTTTCATATTACCCTGAGGATGATTCTGAAATAGAAGTTAGTTTTAACAAATAGCTTAGTTTTTAATAAATACTTCTATTTTAATATAGTTTAACTTGCATGTTAACAGAAATAGAGAAGTAAAGCTATTATTATCATTATTATTTTTATCATTGTTATTGTTATTATGATGATGATGACAAGACAAGACAAGAGAAGAATTTATTATTTACCCTATTAAGTTACAATTGTGTAAAGTTAATACCAACAGATCATAATTTATAGGGCGGCTTCTTGAAATAACCGAATAGCTAAAAATGCCAAGAAGCCACTTGGAAAAGGTCATAAAATATTACATATTTA